>JAUJYV010000176.1:0-78440 GCA_033995625.1 Ophyiulus pilosus
CACGGGACCGGCTCGTCCGATTAATTAACGGAGGTTATTAATTTGGGCAGGATTAATTTAGACAGGTTCTACTGTATAGTGTAGCCAGCTAGTATAGGGAAATTCCCCTAGTACGGAGTCTGATTTGGGCTACTGAAAAACTCTTGTTTTCAGAATTCATGTATACGCGTGCGTATTGCATTTCCACACACTAAAGCGATGAGTTTGAAACAAATACGTGAGATGTATTTTACACGTATTTTCAAAACTAGAAAATTTTAAATTATAGTTTGTTCCATTCTTGCATTACATATACAAATAATGATATGCACATCAATTGTATAAACTGAGCTGGAGACTTTATACAGTATAATTCTTACGGCATGTAATCACAAACGATCAGAAATACGACTAAGGTTATGTTTAAAAATACACTTGAGTTAATTTTGCGTTTTCATAAATGAGGTTTTATTAGAAGAAAATTTTAGAATGAAGTATTCTTCACCATAACTTTGTTATGTTTCTAACCATTTGACTGGTTTATGGACGTTTTGTTGCCACCGGTCCCTGAAGGGTTAATGGAGAAGAACACACAGATAATGGTTTGTACTTTCTACACTACCATGTAACAAAGGAGAAATATGAAACAAATGACGTGCCAATTATAAAAAAAAGCATTAAGGTCAGCATTGAAATTCATGTGTTCAGTTTCAGTTATTCACATTTTAAATTACATATTCGAGTAGCCTATAGGCAAAACTATGCGTTTAAGCATTGACCAACAGTCCGCCAGAGACAAATGTACGAAGCTCTTGCATTTTCAATGCAAATTTTAATCGATGCAGAAACCAATTAAGTAATTAGTGGTTGCTTTATGGTAATCACAGCTAATTACTCAAACACCGATTATTTGTCGGTTTGCAACTGCACCTCAAATACACTTTCCATGCATCCATATAATTAAATCCGGATTGGTGCCAAACAGACGCGGTTTGCAGGAATTATTTACGACTGGACAATTAATGAATCGTGATATCGCCGCGAAATCTCAAGGCATAATTGATGCTGTAAGCCACGTTAAAATGAAATAAACATTCTTTGGTCAGTTCCAAATAAGTACGGACATACCTATAATTTAACTGTCTAAACAGTTTTCGGTTTAACATAATCAGCACACCACGCTACACGTTAATCCAGAGCGCTTCCTATGAGCTTGGACATCTTTAAACCCCGGTTTAAGAGAAGGGATTAAAATCCCGTTAATGCCTTAGCAGGTGGTCAACCGGCCATGGGCCTCTTGACCAGCCCTCCTGCTGAGTAGCCCGTGCCAAAGCATTTACAGCATTATTCGATTTTTAATTGAAAAATTCCTAACTGCCCACCCCACCCTGCATCACACAGACGCATGCTTGGACACAAAGCAGCAATGAGCTAGGGATTAGACGGACATTTAGGACAGTTGTAATATTTAGACGGACATGGGATCCTTGCCCATAAATGGCCATATATGTATGCGAATGTTAAGTCAATGCATACGTTTCCATGCGTTCACTTCCTGTTATGTCCATCGACATATAAAACCCCATGCATGTTTTAGACATAATATGACATGCATGACCTTATATCAATAAATGACACCAATATGCAAATACAATAATGCCAAGGTTGAAAAAAAAATCGATATTCTTGTAAAAGTACCCAAAAGCAAATTTCTTAGTTTGATCAACGCATTTGATGATAACACAGTTTTTATGAGGCATGCTGAAATCCTCATGATTACTTCCCCCTGCACGTCTACATGCATGGGAACCTGCTATATTTGGTAAATTGATGTGTGGTGTTTATTTTGCCCAAATTGCAGGTGTTTTGAATCGTTTGTACAGTGCAGCAGGTGTGCAGTAGCCTGTTAATTTTTTAGTGTGGACCAGCCAGTAACGTAAAATTGAAGTTTTGGCAATTGGTTGTAGGACTAAAGGCCATCTTAATTAAAATTGCTAGTTTCACGGCCCCAGCCCTGATATTAGCTTGTCCTCTTTCCCCCTTCACAATACACCTTTTAATGTGTGTTAGACGTGTAGTTTGTGATTGACAGCGTTTCCAAGTGCACCATTTGTACCCCCTCTATACACAAATCAAAAGAGCAACAACAGGGTAGCAACAAAGGCATGGCGGGACAAAATTACTGAATCCGACCATATGACTATGTTGACTGATCCAGATGTCCGAAAGACAAGCTTTTTGGCATTTCAAAAATCGCATGTGTTAGTAGTTTTTATTATATGATATAAAGAACAATGGGAATTAACTTATTGACAAGGTACAGTTAAAGCACGTTGATTAGTACAAAGATAGTAAGTACATAACTTTGAACATTCCATGACGTGCTATGATGACGTCATTTTGTACAATGTCAGCAAACGTCATTTTTATATATATTTATCTTAATTTTCGAATTTCTCGTTAATTCATAAAAAAATAGTAAATAATTTGGTAAAATACACGTGAATATTTAGATATTTAGCGGCCTCATTTTGGTATTTAAATTATGGCTATCTGGAGGTCCCTTAGCGGTAAAAATCACAAGGCTGAAGCGCTTTAGGTTTCTTTCCTTGATGCGCATATGTCGAAATAAATGAAGCCAAGTTGGGGGTAAACGCTCAACACGTGGTCACCGTGTTTTTAAACCAAATCAGGTTTGTATGAACAATTCGTCGATGCGATATTAATTTAAGCATAGTTAAAGATATTTCATAACGTTTCTAAAACGTATTCAGATTCGGAAAGAAACTCAGGCTATACAAAAAATACATTAGATGTGAGCCTCAACATGGCCATTATTAAAGTGTCTTTCAATGTCTAGAAAGGGTTTTAAACAAGGTGTTGTGAAATAGCTAATATCGTGTATAATTTCTTTATAAAAGTTAAATGCTACCTAACATAACAATCTGAGTTTATTTATCGGTTGAGAGCTAAAATAACATAGTAATTTATTACACTTACTATTGCCGTGCCGAACTGTGTATGGACTCATCATCGATCGGTCATCAAGGCGGTAATTTTGACACGAACCTCAACACACCACTTTACTGTTTTCTACTAATATATCAACTGTTGCTATATGTACAATTGTACATTATTTATTTTAATCAGCGACTCGTATTACCGGATAAACATATCGCATAACCACCATGGACAGGACAACGAGACGCTCGAGCGCACGTATCACTTCTAATAAGAAGACAACCAAAACCGACAATGAAGATCGTGAAGGTAATAATTAAAATAACCTTTGACCCAGGACCAATGAACATTTACCCAGAATGACGTAGATGTAATTTGAATATGCAAATTACACATTCACGTATCCGATCTCAGTATCTAAACAACGTGGCATAACAAAGTTCACTAAATTTTGATACACTTTTTCCAAATTTTCAATCTACCATATCCCGAATTTAAAACCAGGACTTGATCAATTTTATATATTGTTATGTATCATATGAAAATTGAGGATACATGTACAACATATGGCAACACTAGATCGCTTGAAGTTGTGCAACAATCTCTGTTAATACATAACTGATTCATGATTCATCGATTTTCAAAACAGGAGATGATAACAACAATAATACCACGTATTAAAAACATGCATTTTAATGAAGGATCAAACACACTGCTTGTACTTTTCAGCTTTAAAACCGATTACTCCAAGAAGAAATTCAGAGCGAACGCCAAAAACCCCCAAAACGTCTCAGGTCAAGCCAAAAACCACAAAGACACCAGTCTGTCCAATTGTAAAGCTTCAATCAAGATCTGGTAGAAAAAATGGACTTGTGGAAAACCTGGACATCGCATCGACTCCGGCGCAGACTCCTTATGCGTTGCGTTCCAGAATCAAAAATTGTAAGTCCTTCTAACGTAACGCATAAAGTATCAAACTTAACTTGTTGCCAGACGTAGTGACATCACTCTATTTTATGTCAGGTCTTAGTAAAATGGCCACCGAAGAATTATCATCAGAAGGTGAAAATGATAGCACCTCTGAGAGCGAACAGAGTAGTAGTAGCGAAATGGAGTGCTCGCCAAAAGAAGAAAAACTGCCAACGAAAAGAAGTTACTCGTCAAAAAAGTCCACTGCAAAGAGAGAAACATTTTCAATGGTATTCATTCATTTTAATAACTTTTGATTTCTTTTAAGCTTCATTGACAGCGATGTGCTGGTAGACATAAAAAAAAGTTTCTAGTTTAAGAATCAAGATCATGTAATTTCACGTCTTACTGATATTTTCATTTTGTAGCAAAACAGAGCCGAGGATTACTTTCGTTCCCACGAGTCTAAGCGCACACTTACTTCCAACAACACTCTTTCAAACGTACAAATTCCTCACTTCAATCGTGAAACGTTGACCGGATTACTGAAGAATGTTACCGAATCTCACAAAGAACAGATCGACTCCATGCTGACAAATTACAGTGAAAAATTTCCAATGTGGATTTTCCAGTTAAGGTATGTAATACGCGCTCCATTTGTAAAATGTCGATTTTATTAGTCGACATCAGTAAAAGATCCCTATTAAAGTAATTTTTAAACTGTTACGATAGCCAGGGATTTAACATACTTCTTCACGGACTGGGTTCCAAAATCCCTTTACTGAATGCCTTTCACAAGTACCTCGGTGACGAGCATACGGTGATTGTTGTGAACGGCTTTTTCCCGAGTGTGAACATAAAACAGGTTTGTCGAAATGCTTTTACCTATTCGCGTGATTATATCGGGCTTTGTGATCATAACTTGATTTTTCAGATTTTAAATTCAATAACCGAAGGCGTCTTAGAACATGGGGCAGATTTCAAAAAACCAGAGGACCAAGTTGCTTTTATACGTAAAACGTTAGAGACTTCCGATGTGGGGAAACTTGTCTTGATAATAAATTCTATTGATGGTGCCATGCTTCGCAACGAACGAACGCAGAACATACTTTGTAGCCTGGCAGAATGCGAGGATGTCTACATGCTGGCAAGCATTGACCACATCAATGCTCCATTACGTAAGTACCGTAACAAGTGACAAGATTTCAATGTGCCTCTTGACAACGATGACTCTTAAGGACTTTTTTGTTACTCTTCTTTCAGTGTGGGATCAACGAAAAATGAACGATTTTAATTGGCTCTGGAAAGATGTCACAAGTTTCTTACCTTATACCGAAGAGACGTCGTACGAAAACTCGCTCCTTGTTCGACAAACGGGGGCTCTGGCTCTAAGTTCTCTGTTGCACGTATTCCACAGCTTGACTCCCAATGCGAGGGGCATCTTCTCGTTGCTGGCCCAATATCAGCTTGATCATAGAGATAAAAGCAATAACTATATAGGTACTGGTTACTTGATATCATCGTGTAAATGCGAACCACCCGTTTTGGTGATACTACCGCGTTTTTGGTAATACAAATACTGCAATGAAAGGTAATTTTATATTTAGGTATGTCTTTCCAAGACTTCTATCAACAATGCAGAGAAGCATTTTTGGTGAACAGCGAGCTAACTCTGAAAGCACAATTGACGGAATTTAAGGACCATAAACTGCTCAAAGTCAAGAAAGTAAGTTTCCCGACACTCGGCACTTTACCTAATAGTAGAGTCGTGCATTTTCACATTGTTGTTTGTGATTGCAGGGAGCCGATGGCGAACATTTGACGATTCCTTTGGAGTCCAGCACGATATCGGAATTTCTTTCAAGCCTAGAAAAGGCTACATGACACTGATCTGTTGACTAAATAAAAAGACATGAGCATATGTGAAAATCCTTTTGTTGCAGCTAAATAGGCTTTATTAGAATTTTTATAGCAAACATTTAAGCCATTCGAGGAAATGTTTTAACTATTGCATAATATCAAAAAATGCACCTTTTATAATTAAGAACCTTACTGCCCACAAAAAACTTACAAAACTTTGAATGGATTCCATAAAACTATCGAAGATAGACAATAGTACTGGAAAAAACTGACATGTACATTGAAAACTCGATTTAATAATTTTATTACAATATGTAAAAATAAGCATGGCCCAGTGTAGAAAATAAAATTAAAACTATAACTTGTAACAATTTGATGAGTCAAATAATATGCAATCATTTCAGTATTTTTTGTGGGATAAAAATGAACTAACAAAACGCGTAATTTTCCCAGTGAACTGTACTATCACAGATGGGCACAAGAGTTTATGCAGGGAATGCAACAAGACACTGGTGTACAAGGACGAAGCGATTTCATGCAATTCCAGTGTCAATTAAGTGTTAAAAGATATGCAATTTGCATTTCCACCTTCATATGCTTTGGAAAGATTATGTTTTAGTATTCGCCTTTTCTCTAAAAAGCGTTTAAATAAGCAAAGATTGGGAACATATCCTTTGAAACAAAGACATTAGGAGATATTTTTTGATAATAAAAACTGATGATAACATGCTATCGGAAAGTTATATTTCACACCCTCTCATGATTGATTATTACTACTATATTTAATGTTAGAGTAGTGACGTCACAAATAAGTTAAACCAAAAATGGTTAATTCTGGAGAGATTAATAGACCTAATGCTAATTTTCGTCATTAATTATACAAGTTTAGTATTATGTCCAGAAAAAACTGTCTTCATCAATACAGTGAATTAGAAGTCATACTATACTGCGCATTACATAATTCAGCATTAGGTCAATTAGTTCTTTTACATAAGCAATGGAAACTTGGGTCTATAATATATTGAGTTCTGAAAAGTAATGGATTTTTGAAGAATAAGTTTTAAAATCGAACATTTCTGATAACTTAATTAGCAGTGATTTAGCAAAAAAATATGCCCATTCATGGAACCAATGCAAATATTTCATCAAACTATGGTGCATTAAGCCCAGTATACTAATATTAAATTCCTGTAATCAAGTTTTTAGAACAGGTGACCAACTGTTGACATGGATTGAAAAAATTGTTTGGTGGAACAATGAATAATCTGTGGTAGCAAATTAAACTAATCTTAAGATCGTAATCGTTAATTGTAAACCTAATTATGATATTGCTCTAGAATAACAGAGCTTTAACGTACAAGTTTATTTACTACTAATACTACCACATGACAAAATGAATTCCATTGACAAAAGTAAACATTTTACTGATTGTTACTGTTATTAAAAATATGTGAAGTTAATTTAATTCAAACAATCGATTAAAATTAACAGAAGTATTTCAAAATTAAGCATGATCGGACTCCTTTTAAACCATAAACACTCAGTGGGTTTTAAACCCGATATATGCACTTCTAAGATTTTGAAAATAAATTATATAATACGTGCACAACTTTTATGTTTTAAACTATTTTTTCCATAAAAATGTAATGTCAAGGCAAATAACCAAAATTATTTTACAGTTTGCAGATGTATATTCAGTCTTCCAAATAATAACAGACCAAACAAAAGCCTGCATTAAATTGTTTGGTCAAATGAACGAATGCATAAAATACGGTAAGAAATGTAAAACGCATAGCTTCACACCCATACAGGGTATTGAATTTATGCTAAAACACCTTAATTGACACCAGCGATTGCTATATATTTACCAGTGAATACAAAAACTGAAAACGATAAAAATATCAATGCAATAAAACTTCAGATTGCAAAGTTTACAAATGAAGAATGAAAAATCGTTTAACAGAAAATAAAGCACATGTACCCCATAGGGAAGCAATGCAATAACGTTAAACAATGTTGTTTGAGCAATACCATGGCAACGACAGTTAGCAACCTGACGTAAACCAAGTGATGTTTTGAATATCACTGCCATGGATATTGCCCAAACAATCTTGCTGGCGTCAGATAATGCTGTCCTACAGATCAACAAATTTGGCCACAACTCACCAGGCCCAATACTAAGAACGATATATATTGATTCTAATTATCACAGGGTTTACAATATAAACTATAGGAAAAAAGTGTCCATGGCACAAACTAAAATAAAATAAAAGCCTCATTTCAAATGATATTTGTCAGAAAATGTTAAAGAATTCACCCACGAACAAATCGCTCGTGCTTTGAGGACTGCGGGTTTGCACCTGGGCCATGCTTAACGAGAACGAGGCGTGCTAATTGCACATTGAAATCACACTGGATTAAGATCAAATAACAATAACTGTATTATTAGAATAAAAAACTACATTGCATCTTACTAATGGTCAGACAAAGCACCTGAATTTGTACTGTACTCTTAAGGTTGGCAATGTACACACTCGAGGGTGCCTATTTATTTTTGTGTAACAAAATGAGAGATGGTGGCACCTCCATCCTTCTGTTTAGGAGAAAGCTGCGAAGAATCTGTCATATCTTGGACAGCAGATTTGGGGGACAGGTACGTGTACTAATTTGACATTTTAGTGCCCAAATGATCATTAAGGTCAGGTTCCCATTGGACGGCATTTCTTGGAAATGGAGTATTTTTAGCAGCAGAAATGGCCACATATCAATTGCACAACTCCAAGCCAGGTTCTGCGGACATCTGCAATGGAGGACTATGCCAATCCAGCTGCCATATGTATGATAAATGGAGATAAAGAGCCAGGCAGGAAATACATGGGCTTTTCCAATGCCAAATAGAAATCTTAGCCTTTTCTCTGCTGGGATTTTTAAGTTTTCTTTTAATTCAAAATTCCCGTCATCAAAATATTTGAATGTGCTTTGATATCAGTCTTAATCGATCATTCTCTTCAATGACGATTTTTTTTAAGCAATTCAGGTTTTGAACAATATGTCAAAAGTATTCAGGGACTAGATATGGTAATGAAATGCCATGCACACGAAGGACGCGATCACGGTCGTGTTTCAAATTCATAGGGGTAAAGCCAATTTGACAACATTTGAAATTGAGTTTCTGTTAGCTTAGCATATGCCTGGTAAAAAGGAAAATAAAACCTAATGGCCTGATACCGTGTTTGGAAAAGAGTGGATTGTGAACCAAAAGATGAATTTTCAAACTATGTTTAAGAAAACATTTCGTAAAAATATTGTTTCTAAAAGTGGGAATAAATAATATGATGCTAGCTTGTTGTAGTTAAAATTGTATTAAAGAATTGTCAAAAAGATACTTGTTTAATACTTATTCCATCCGCCGGCTATGAGCCTTTTTCTACAACTATGAGTAAAAATCTTGTAATTAAGTTATCAATTCTGTAGAATTTAAAAAAAAAATGATTTAAGTATATTATTTAAAAATATTCAATTATAATGTCCATGAAATATTATAAAAGAAAGTTGCAAATGTGTGTTAAATTGACTCAACCTCTATTGGTCAGGAACAAAGCCTACCATTCAAACCTCTTATGCTAAGTTAACTATGGCATTTAATATAAAATGTGGTAATAAATATATAAACATGCGGCTGAATGAAGCGAATTTTTGACACATACCAAAAATTCTATAGGAACTACAAATTCCACATGAATGAAAGCTGCACAACATATTTAAGCTTGGTTTTTTTTTGTTGCTATTCATAAGGAAAACAGTTTCTTATCAAACAACGAGCAAAATCCGAAAACGGTAAAGTGCATAAAAAGTCACAGCACAACGTCTAGATTGTCCTAAATCTCATATTGTCAGGAATGAGTACTTGTTCACCGTGACAATAAACAGAATTAGTCTAGAATTAAAGCTAAAATGTTTAGAAATCGAACAAGGAAACAACGAATCGGGACCAGGTTGTTTGCATCGTTATAAGCAAAAGTTTCGTGAGTCATGTCATGCATCAATTAAATAATACAAAATATTCCTAGACAGTATGAGATTCAAATCTTAATTGGCAGGTTCACTAGATAACGAGGCAATAATTAAAAAAAGCAAAAATATAAATTCGGATGAAACGTTAATTCTCCGAATTATGCCTACAAGTACGAGAAACTCCAGAATGATGGAAAAACAAAAATAATATAAGATTTTTTTCTGTAAAACCGGACAAAATATAGATACCAACAAGAAATCTACTGACTTAGATAAAGCGAGCAAAGGTACATGAAATGAATAAAATTATAAATAAATGCAAAAATCTGACCACCTAGATTGGAACTAGTCAAACTAGAGATTGCGGAGGGAATTCAGTCTTTACCAAAGTCCTAAAAACCGATATTGCATATAGCACGTACAGTAGGAAAGCGGGTTATTTGGAATGTTTGCAAAACAAAATAATTGAAACAGCATATATCCCCATCTTCAAATATGCGCAATAAAATCTTGCAAGCGCCAATCACTTTCACAACAGATCCTGAGAGGACTTATCAGAAAATCAGATAGTTTCCTTAATATACGACTAAATACGCAACACAATTACATTAAATTTTCTTATGTCATGTCCATTGCCATTGTTTCTAACAATATCCGACCACAAACTCTACAAATATAAACTAGAGAGGCATTATCGTAAAATTCATTCAAATTCAGTTTTCAGAACTATTTCAGATTCTGGTTTTATTTTTGTAGACTTTATATTATCTCCCTTGGTATTCATTAGCTAATTTAGTTGCGGAACATTTGACTGACTAAAGAAACGTATTGACAATTTTCCTCTGGTCCTCTCAGGACTGCAATTTGTCACCGGTGTAAACCACATGACCAGATGCCAATAAGTTTTAAGTACACATTATATAGACTATGCACAAGGGAATCGTTTGATAAAAAAATATTACGCTCGTTACAGACAAAGTGCTAATGGTATTACCTGCCGAAGAGAGAAAAATGATAGCACTTTTGCAGCATTATTTGGTGCTAACCTATGTTAAAGATCAGCAGGCTTCCAAAAACTAGTTTTAATATATGCTATTATCCACTTTACTAAAAAATACTCGACTATAGTTTCGGTAGTCCTTTTGGCATATATATAATACTGCGAGTGAAACGTACATATTTACAGCAAAGGTGGATTTTCATGTCGTGGGAGAGGAAGACATTCGTTTCTTCCTTCGAAAGGTATAACAAGAGAATCTAACCATTGAATTAAGACACCTAATCCAACGAATTGGAATTATTATTTTTTTTGGTTCCATAGATGGTGATGCAAAAGACAAAGCAGATAAGACAATGCCAAAATGCAGAAAACATACTGCAGCTGGGAAATCGAATTATGACACAGAAAACCAGCTGATAAGATAAAGCTTGGACATGTTTAGAAAGCAACTGAGAAAAGTAAGACTGATCACACGAATAACAAGGAAAGCTGCAGAAATACTTAAAGTATAAATAATATCAATACTCAGTGCTTTCAGAAAGTGAAAAACTGCATTTAAACATCATCCATTTACTTGAGAAAATCACTGGATCTTCATGCCTAGATGTTCTGCTGCTTTCAAATTAAATGCCTTATAGCGCCATCACAATGGCATCTTGTATTCCAATCAAGTTTCAGAAACTACATTAATCGTATCAGATAACGTTTGTTGGCAAGTTTGGTTAAGAAACCATGTCAATTTCTGTAAGAATCTAACATGGTGTAGACTAGTCAAGTATTATTTTCAAATATGCTACCAAGCCACGGATCGAGGCCAGAGTGTGACGTCACTCGAGGCTCATGTTATGTTTTCCACAAATTAAATTATAGGTAGCAGAGTATCACGAGCATTTTGACGCAAATTCATGCGCAACCCGTTAAACTAAGTATTATTCACAGACCGCTGTTGTTTATCGTCCCACACCTTGAGTATACGTGCACATGCAATTGACGAAGTCAAGAGTATAAACATATTACTGCCATATTAATTGCATCGACCTACAGCATTAAATCACGAGTAAAAACAGTCATTCCAAATTGCCGAAATTGCAGAGTGGTACCACACATAATAATGAGAATAAAATCTATCCACATGAGAATTGACGTTCTTGAAGCATATTCTGGTTTCGAAAAATGACAACTAAGCATTAAAGTATTACATCTAGTTCCACAATTCTATTGCGGAAAATATCAAATTACTGATCCATGACAGTGGTACGTTTGCAAGATTTAGCAGTATTGCAAATACACAATTTTCAACACAAATGCACAAACATTAAATCTCACATGTTACAGCAACATCTCCAGCAAATGGTAACTGTTCATACTTGCATTAAGCCCAACACACCAAGCCCAGACAAAATTGCAGAAAAAAGTACTCGGGTGAAAGATTACAATGGAAAACATCGGCAAGAATTTGGATAAGACAAAATGAAAAGATCCTAAATACGTTTCCTATGCAAAAAACGACCATTTATGAAAAATATCAACCGGAAAAAATTAAAAGCGCCTTACGATTAAAGGAAGAATATAGTTGAAAACAGTTTCACAGCACAAGGCATTTGTTATTTGTGCATGTGCGATTAAAAATGGACGATAAACATGAAAATCTGAACATTGTGTTGGTAGATTAGAAAAAGATGTGCGTTTCTGCAGAAAGATTTCATGGCTTCAGTTAAACACTACTAAGTCTCGAAATGGATTTTTGTATACACCTATAAGAACGTCTGAGATCTATCTAAAGTCACACTAAGATTCCTTAAGAATATGTATGAAAAAATAGACTGCTTAATACGATGTCCCAGAAAAATTGAATATAACAGTCACTGGCACTAGATATCCTACTACAGCTTACTAAGAGGTCACTAAATGGCTGTTAGAAGTAGAAGGTTAAAAAAGACTCGTGCTCCAGCATGCCCATCCGAAAGACACCAGTTGAAATGATGTAGTAAAATAGTGATACAAACGATTAACATCATCACTCCACCCATATGTTACACACTATGCGCTATCTAGTATAGTCAATCACTGCACTGAGATACAAAAAAATAAATTCGCTATCGTATCATAGAAACTCTATTTATATACACGAAATGCATGCGGGGAAGGACCTTTGAGACAGGCTGCCAAAGTAGCTCGGAAAGCTTCTGACTTGGGCCGGGACTCATTGCGATAGAAAGAGCTATAGGGCGCGACAAATGGAAAAGTCAATTCTTGCTGACCGATTCTTTAAACTGTGACAACATCAGGGAAGTCGCTACTTTTCTTTCGAAACGGATATATTGTTAATTGGAGCATTCAAGAATTTTTTGCAGATCCGACTTTGGGACGTTGTACTTCACGATTTTGATTTGGTTTTTGAGTCATGAAATAAAGTTAACGATATTGGTCAGTCTATTGGAAATTGGCTTTCAAGTATCCTTTTGAAGATTGTACATAATCTGTTCGCCATTAAAATTTCACTTGCATAGAATCGGTGCTGTGCAGCTGTAATCGCTACAACACTTTTACATATGGAATTTCACCGCTAATTCAATCAATAAAAGAAAATGAATAATAGTGCAAGGCTTGGAACTTAAAAAGGAGTTCACCGGTGCTTTGGATAAAAACGTGATATGAATTTTCAAGAATATATCGTATTTGAGTAGAGAACGATTATGTCTAATAGAATATTGAGTAGCCATCAATTTTAACCAATTTTTAATTTGGAAAAACAAGACTAAGGCGGCATTGTACATGGATTGGCTCCACACCATGTGCACGAAAATTAAAAGAAACAGTTCTTATCTGAGAAAGAACAATTTGTGACGCCACAATGATCTTTGGCTCTGGTATCATACAAGAAATCACTGCACAAGAATTGTTTAATATCGCTCCGCAAATCACCCCCGCATTACTATAAAGATTTGATTCCACGAGAGAAAGAACTAATCTAATTATTTAGTGAATTATGTACTCCAGAATAATATGTACGATGAATGTGCTGCTGTATTACAAAAGCACAGCTCTTTAAACTCTGAATCCAAGTTTGCAAAAGAAGTAAAAATGCAAAAAGCGAAGGTTTCGACATAATCTAGATTTAATGCAAAATTAACAAATTGGATATGGGCGTGCGTCTTTTCTCGCCCGAAAGTTAGCTACCAAGTGTTTGTAGATGTTAACACGTACATATTTTGTAACGAAATTAGAACAAGAGGAACGCTAAAACAAGCTCCATCTTTACAAATCGTACGTTGGCAACATTAAACAGTTCTTGCGAAGTGATATGATATTAGAGCTAAAGTGCATCATGGATAATTAAATCATCACAAATGTTCATTTCTCAGTTAAGAACTGCATTTTGAAATATTCGCATAGGTGGAAAGGCAATTCAAATGTTCAGGGTCGCCTTAAAGTTTAGCCAGAAAGTTGTCTGTGGAATGATAAAATCGGGAAAAGGACGAAACACAATAGATATTTGGATCAATTTCATAAGTGATGTAAGAAATTGCATCAAATCCAGCCAATTTCCTCAAGAAGTTTGATGTCATTCTCGGAATTAATGGAAAAATATCTAAACATAATAACTTGAATTTAACTCCCGTGGCGGTAAAAGGTTTCCACGCATATTAGCAATTATTGTATAATGGACGCAGGAGTTTCAAAAAGCCCTTTCGCCAAGTGGGCTCCACAGTAAAGAAGGCGAGATTAGGTCCAAGACAGAGCAAAGCATGTGATTTGAGCAGAGCCTTTTGAAAAACAGGCTTGGGATTCAATCGCTTTACTGACTTGCCCATCAAACTTTCGATGCATAAACGGTAGCGGGATCGCACATCCCTCAATGGCAAAGATCGTGGCACGAGGCTTCTTTTTTATTTATTTATTTTTGGAGTCTAACAAAAACCTGACCAAATATCACTATTATGCACAGGAATTCACAACTTCCTCTAAAGGCAACAGATCTACAAGTCGGTGTAAGCAAGCAGGATATTGCGCATGCAAACACCATATGGAAGATTAAAAACTGTAGCTAGGATACGATCCAATGAGAAACCGAGTTAAGAATCCACTTTAATTCACCTACTTCCACCATATCACAACAGATGAGAACGGGCAAGAAACGAACGGGACGAATGTTAGCATGCAATGTTACTCCACTCTTAAATATTGGCAAATCCAATCTAACTTCCAATCCACCAAAAAGAGAGCATTTACGTATTACATCGCCAAAGAAACGCCGATCGTGAAAAGTTCGCAAACGTGGCAGAAAACGAGAACTGTGGAAAAAACCGGGATTTTGAATATGGGCAGAAGAATTAACCGTCAAAATAGGAGCTTGGTTTTGGCAATGTGATATGTGAATGTTTCCAGACACAGCACGTCAAAAGTACGCCATCACATACAGGCACTAATAAGAGCAAAGTGGATGAATTATAAACCACATATATTACAATATCTATCCCGATGCCTATTATGAATATGGAAAGGGCGAAACGGGGGCGAAAGTGCTGCTTCCTCCAGCAGGACTAACTACAAATGCATTCCTCAGAATAAGGCCTCGAACATCAATAAATTAATAATTTCACTTGAAATATCATTCTATATTTTGTACTGCAACCAACGGTAACCCGGATAGCTCCTTGAAAACCTCCTGGAGCAAACTATAAATCCTAGGCTACTTCATTGTTGCTTACACTCCGATTATGGCAAATTACTGTCGATAACCTAAATTCTTAGTCTTAGTGGTGTGCAATCCCAATTAAACACAGGAATTTTAGCTTGTGAATAAATATATAACCCGATGGAGCATGTATTGAAATGATTTTTGTTGCCAAGGACGTGTATCGGCATTAGATTTCACGAGCATAATTTGGCCGTCAAATTCAAACTCAAAATATTGGAATAATTTAATTTGGCTTTGCAATAAAAAGTAAGTCTTCAACGCACGTCTAGTCGATTTGCCGGATAAAAGAGAAATCAAAGAGCAGAGCGCCAGAGCGCATTCTACTCTGGCTTACGACTAAATTAATGAAAAACGTAAACGTGTCGTGACATTAACAACTTGTATGCCAACTGATTTAGTAATCCTTTCACTGCAAGCAAGGCAAAGTTGAAGAAAGGCACCGTACAAAACAATAGTAGTAATTTTATAACCCGAATAAATACTTTACTATGTAAAATGGAAATGTCACAGTAAAAAGATCAGTTTCTTGAGGACAATGGGCCTGAAATGTAGTTTCATGTTCTGTTTATAATGAAAAAAAATTTATACTTTGCATACTTCTTAAAATATCAATTTGCAACAGCTTCCCTCTAAGGAAAAAGGAAGAAAGTTTTTGATACGGTGCTTCTCTAACAATGCCCTGTTGCACACAGCAGGCATACTAACAAACACAGGACAATTTAATTAAAGAGTAAACGTGTTAATTTTAAAATTGGTGAAAGCTCTCAAAAACCAACAATGATAATTGTGCTCTTGCGTCACACAAGAGCGCACAAGCGAATAAAAAGAGCATTAATTTTTGGATGGACACTCCATCGCAACCCTTAATCTCGGAACTAATAAAATAAACACGGAAAAGCTTTTCCGAGCCCACGCTAATCAATTTCTACTGGAAACATCGCCGCCCGGCACAGACTCGGAAAAGAAGACGAAAGCTACACGAATGCATTCAGGGTGATATTCAAAAAATGTAGATTTGCTTGCATAAATATAGTTGGGCCTATTTCCAAATAAGCCAAGCATATAAGATACCGATTACTAAAGTATTTCACACACCTAATTAAACTCGCTCGAAGTGCACAGATCTGAATGAGAAACAAAGTTGAGATGCTCACTTTTGAAAGTGCGAGCACCGGAAAACCAAACGTGCCGCATAATTTTCAAACACGCAAACGAGCATGCCGATAAACGAGATTCAAAGCGTGTCGTCGAGCATAATGATAGCGAAACACCGACAATCAGATAAATCACAAATTACCACTCATGGAATGATGAAAAAGAAGTACTAATTAAGGTAAGTAAATATGCTAACGCTACGAAGGTCAAACTGGATTCGTGCTTTAAATATTGCGATCGGTCGATATAATCTCGGCTCTAGACCACTTGGAAGCCTCGAAATTGCTATTGACTACAGCTCTCGTTTTTTTTGTGTGTTTTTTGTTTAATCAAAACAGGTTGCTGGAAACGGAAGGTAAAAAAAAGGAGGGTGAATACGGGGAGAAACCCTAGCAGTAAAATCAATAGAATTAGTAAAGCGAAATCTCAATTGTGAAAAATGGTATACCGAAGGGATTAGGAGCAAACGCCAATGCACAGAGTGGTCGTTGGCCAACCCAGCGCCATTGCATCACGTTAAGAGAATTAAAATATCAATTCACTAGCGCCTGGCACGTCTAAAGGGATTATTATACGAAACGAGATTGTCTTGTTAAAGCTACCCAAAATGTCCATATTATTCACAAAATGCCAAACAATCTGCGGCACAGTTTGCCAAGAGAGGAGCTAGGGCAGTCGAATTTGGAAATGGGTAAAGGTTACTTGTGCAAGAGTAAAAAAACCTGAGAGCATTGAAATGCGTCTACGATGTTCAAAACATTTGAATGGACTACAAATAGGCCACCAAATATATATATATACATATATATAATATATCCTCAAGTATTTAAATAACTACCACACCGAAACACTGGTGGTACTATACAACATGTAACAAACGATTTGTAGGAAAAACGAGTGAGCCAAGCTAGCTAGTATGAAATGGTGTCAAAATTACTGCATAAAGATATTGAAGAATTGGGGGAAACAATAATCACAAACCAATTTCCAATTACGAACAAACGATTTGACACCCGTTCACACCTTTTCTGTCATACCTTTTAGAGTGACCGTGTTAGCCACTTCAGCTTTCGGGGTCGGCTGCTCCGAGGGATTGGCCAATTTCTCATCAGTCGTCATGCCATCTTCTGCCCCTGGTCCAGATTGAGCACCGTCGTCCTCGTCGGGAAGAACTTCGGCAATGGCCAATTCAGGATTGAAGCTGTGGTTGATCGTCAACTTTAAGGCACACCACATGGCTGTGCGAGCGTGGCAAGACGCTTTAGTTAATTCCTGAATGCTTGCAGCCAAAGCCAGGATGTCTAAAAAACAAGCATATATCACATTTTTAATATGCCCAATATGCACCCGCAAGTTCTGAAGGTTCGGCAAATAATTATTCCAAAATTTCTAACACAATTAATGTTTTCAGCAAACGCCATAAGGAATTTAGAGATGAAACCGTAACAAAAACAGAGTAGAAGGCCAATATAAATCAGCAGTACCAGCCTCCTCTTACTCGCTCTTTTCAGAATTTATGAAAAAACAAATGAGGATTTAGTTTGTAAGTATGCCAATTATTAAACAATAGTAACATACATAGAATATTTTACTAATATTATTGTTTTATAAACCAGATTATCCGGCTCTCCCCCTTAACCAACCTTCGGTCCCAACCAGGATGGATAAAACTGGTTATATTGTGCATGCTAGTAGCATATGAAAAGTTATGCTAGAATATTTGAAATTGTGTAATAAAAAGTCCTTACCTTTATCTTCCTGGATTCGTGAACCATTGCCAGTTCTCTGGCGATTTGCAGCATTTATGATTTCGTCACGCCGACGTGAATGAACTTTGCTGATTGCTTCCAACCATTGTTCCATGGCAGTGTGGATGTTCTTGTGAATTGGAGCGCTGCGCAGCCGTTCCATTTTAGCTGCCAGTGTGATAACCTGTTTGCGGATAGAGAAAAAGTACACAGATTACAGGTATTTCCGACTAATATACCTAGAGATTCACATCATTTTCAAATGCTTACCCGTGCATGCTCGCGTCTTTCGTCGACAATGAGTCTGTCCACGCGAGAAGGATTAGGGGGAAGGCGAGGAATAGGAATGCTATTGGCACTAGACACCTTTTTACCAGGATTTTGACGGGCAAGTTCAGCTTCAGTCTGTTAAAACAAGAAAATATTAATTGTTAAACTTAGTAAATTTCAAAAAAAAGTTTTATATCACTTGTGGATGAAATTAATAACAGAATAAAAGGTTTATAATATGCACTGTTAATTCATTAAGTTAAATGTTACAGCCTGTCGATCGAAAGGGCACAAACCTTTTTACGTTCCTTCTCCAGATTACGAAACTGGTCATAGCATTCCTCCAATCGAATGTGCAATTCATTTGAAGGACCGCTACGTCTAATAAATAGCACAGATTTAAATTTAGAACAACAGCAGAACCTACAGCAGTAATTTCTTGAAAAGCATTTGTTTTTAAGCTTTCAATTATTTGCCTACCTGAGTGGGCGGAAGCCTAAAAAGGGTGGAGGCATCCCAAAGAACGGCGGCGGTGCTAGATCATACACAGTGTCTGCCGTGCCAAACACGGTAGGGGTCCCACGGCCGTGAAGATAAGGTTCAAAAGGATAGAAGTCGTAGGCAGTAATATCGCTTGATAGTGGGGGTGAAGGGTGAACTGCGCCATTAAACTGAGAGGCAGACTGAAAACGCAGGTTCGGATTAGTGGCAGTACTTGGCAAGGTGCGGTGATTAAAGAAATCGGGTGTGATAAATTCCCCGTCCAGATGGTGATAAGGAAGTCGCAGATGGTTTTTGAAATCTCCATGAGGAGAAAAGTGCTCCGAAAGATCCGAGTAGTGTTGAATGGGGAGAGAGTGTTGGGATCGGTCAGTGTCGTGGTTGGTCAGTTGAACTTCGTTGAAACTGTTTTGTTTCATTATTGCCTGGCTCTGCCTCTGGAGATGATTCAGGGGAATAGCTTGAGTAATCGTATTCGAATGAGTGGAATTTTGGCTAGAATTGGTCGAAATCAGCATCTTGTTGGAATAGCCATAGTTGTTGTCTAATACCGGAGCACGGCGTACGGAATAGTCAATTACGCCAGATTCCAAATTCCCCTTGTTGTTGCAGCTGAAACGATTCGTAAAGTTATTCATGGTTGGTAGGTGAGTTTGCCCGTTTCCGTATTTGTTCGGCAACTGAACTTGGCGCCCTCGGACGGTGTACGTATTATTTGTGTGATTTTCCAGACCGGTTAGAGCGATGTCGAATCCATCTCCGTCGTGATTTAGCGCTGAATAGTTGGAGTGTTGGGAATTGTTGGTGATCCCATTGCTCGTAATACCTTTGCCCGATTTTAACATGCTGTGCATGCGCCCATTACTCTCGACTTTGTAGAGAGATTCAGACTGGTTGAGGAGTGGACGAAGGCCGGAATTCTGATGAGAGCTTAGCTGATACGCAGCAGCGGACAAGGAGCCCAAATTGCCAACTGCTGCTTTTTCATTCAAGTACTGCAGCAATGAAAGGGTAAAAATTTTAAATTTCAAAAATTACAATAATCGGTAAATTGCCGAAGGAGAAAGTTTACAAAAGGGTTTTATTACCATGTGTTTTGATTGAGAGCCCCCGACGTTAATATCCTGCATGGACATCGAATTTGAATTTGCAGTCATTGGCATTGAATTATAAGATGAAGATGAGTTATTGTGGTTTGATTGCTGTTGTTGAGCCAATCCTGAAAATTGGTATTGCCCTGTGTTGAGAAAGCCGTCGTTGACTCTGTCCTTGGTGCCCATCGTGTGTCTATTTTGCTTCGATACATCGTTGTAATACTCTCCAAGAAGATCAAGCTAAATAATAATTGAAATTAGCAGTTTTTTGTGAACTGTGAATCACTGAACCAATTACAGAGAAACCTCTATATTGCACATGCCTCTATATTTAATGTTAACGGGATTTGCTATTCCTGCTTAATTAAAAAACAAACAGCATTGGGCCGACTGGGAACAAATTACTTCAATTTTTGTCAAATGGATTCTATATGCGTCCATCCCTCACGAATAGATAAGTGGCGGATATAGAGGCAACACTTCACAACAATGAAACAAACCTGCTGGAATTGATCTTTCAGTGGATTATCGATGAAGTTGGAAATTCTGGTGTCTGTTGAAAGGTTTCCAGGGGAATTTTGCGAGGGCCGAAACGAATTCATCATTTTGAAGTGATCATTTGGTTCTGAGAAAGCATCAAATTGATTGAAAAGTTGTTCGTTCGAAAGCTACGCATTAAAAAATAAAATTCATCATTTAGCCGTTAAATCAAGAAGCATTAGAAATTTTAATGATTCCCAAAATGTACTGACATCATCAAATCTCATTTTTTCATGATGCGCGTTGAACCCGCCCTCGCTCTGGTGAAATCCAAAATCAATTTTAGATAAGCTTCTATCCGAGCTCCCGAGCTCCAGCGCAGGTTTCTCCGAGCGAGCAGGATTAAAAGTGGGCCCATCAGCAGTGGTCGGCCACATGCTATTAAAATGCATGTTGGGAGAACTATAAAAATGAAAAAAATGGATTAAAAGCTAGCATAAAATAAGTTGCAGAATTAGAAATAAAAGAAATGGCGAAACAAGATTAAAATCGCACTGTACGGGGGAAGAGCCGCATGTGGCTCGCGAGCTGCGGTTTGCCGACCCCTGGGCTAGGTTAGTCACCCGCATTTCCTTAAGGCTCTACTGCTATGTCAGAAAGCCCACCTACATGGGCGTTTTCTTCCCTGACTTAATTGGCATCAAACGACCTAAAAGAGTTACCTATCAAACGTCTGATATCCATCAGAGTTAACTTTAGCAGCCCTTCCATCTCTGGTACAATTCAAGCTGCTTGGTCTATACCCAAAGTGGTCCTCATCCAATATTTTTGACACCAAATCGTCAAGTGCAAAAATAGTTTTGTCCATCTGTGGTGTGGAACAGTCGTGTGTTGCCGTTTCCAAACCCATGCCTGCCTGCAAGTAAACAACCAAAAACATGAGCTTGAAAACACGAGCCTGACATGCAATTTCAAAGAGTTTAACTAGCACAGTAGATCCTCTGAGACGCACACTACTGTTTGATTAAAAGCAGTTACCTGGGTTGATAAGTCAGGCAATGGGGCTCTAGTTACATGTGCTGACATAGGGCTGGTAGTGTCGCTTGACCAGGGCATGTATTGAGATAATGGATCTTTCTCCATAGAAAAGGCAGACGGGATGTGTAATACATGATTGAATTCATTGAATGACTGTACCTTGAAAATAAAAAAAAATAAAAAAAACGAAGGTAAGCTTTTCGGTGAATTTAGCTATATAGTTTAATTTAAACACCAAAACGTTTAACGACAAACAATTTGTTAAGCTTTCTTTTCCAATACATTTCGCCAGGCTGAAGTATGTAGGTACGCATTTTAATGTGTCTTTGTCAAATACGCTTTTTGAAGGTTTATTTATAGGAAAAAAACAGAATAAGAGCAAACAATTTATTTTTTGAGCAAATTTTTAAAGTAAGCGCATCTTAATACCCAAA
This sequence comes from Ophyiulus pilosus, assembly GCA_033995625.1. Taxonomy (NCBI): domain Eukaryota; kingdom Metazoa; phylum Arthropoda; class Diplopoda; order Julida; family Julidae; genus Ophyiulus; species Ophyiulus pilosus. The sequence goes on from JAUJYV010000176.1 coordinate 22,146, forward strand.
AAAAAAATTAAATTCAAAAGTTCCAGGAAAACAGTAAATGCCACACTTTTTCTTCCCACGCCTGCTAGCTATATTTAAATGCTTTAATACCTCATCCTACGTTGATATAAGTAGGCCAACTGATTCTGCATACAAATGGTTACCATGTGCAACCAAAACTCAATACAGCCAGTCGATTTGGACATAAGCCGGATATATTTTATTTGCATAATGCATTCTTACTATTATGTTTCTGTCGTTTTTTTAGACCCTTTTTATCAATACTATATAAATATCGACAATAATATCTTATAAATGCAACTGTCTTAGTTAACAATTTTTCTAACCTTTTTATTATCTTTATTTAGCAGTTGTTTCACAGTAGTTTCATAGATATTCGCTACCAATTTAAAGAAAGGAAATAATACTACATGCTTTATTTGCTAATGTATACTATTATTATTTTTATGGTGCTATTATTTAAAGAGCAGATTATATTGGAGGAGAAAAAAAACTTGTTGCATTTGAACTGATATTAAATACTGGTAAAAAAATATATGCTACTATATTAAGAGTTATGTTGGGCAACTACCACCAAACCATTAGTGCAAAATACATGCATAATATAGGCTAAGCTGAGAATGTTAGGTATTGATACCTCTCATTACACAGCATCAAAGAGGTCTCAACTGGATCAATCAACTGTTGCATCAAGAATAAATGGGAACATTCATTCTTTATTTCTCACATGAGGCCGATTGGCAAATTTAGGCGGTGCTACACAGCAGTGTTATTACAGGGTGTTCAGTAAAATTACTGGAAACAAATATCAAGCCTATTTCAAGGATTTCCAGAGAAATTCCATGCTTACCCCTTACAATTTCAAAGACCCCGTCCCACAATCAAATATCACAATATTTTTCCAAAGAGACCAACAAATTTTCTTGAGAGATTGGAAATTTTTTTTTTTTTTGGTTTTATATTGAACTTTCCATTTAACGGAAAATTTCAGACGTGAACAAGACATTTTAGAGTTTTAAAGTTTTAAATTTTATAGATTTTGTATCTATCGTGTAAGATTATTTCTACCATTCGGGTAAATACTCTAGTGATTTTTGTAGCAATTTAGTAAATTAGCAGCATGTAATAGATTTTGTAAATATTATTAAATAACGTTTTTTAAAATTGTACCACTTTTTTCGCCATAGCAGTAAAAACGTATGCTTTAAATAAACTTGTTCAAACAACTGTGCTTTAAACTTTTCTATTGACTAAATTAAATTCGCAATTTAAGTCTGGTTCAGCAGACGAAAAAACCCGCTTACCCACTGTAACTATTTGCATAGAACATCCATTTAGACTTTTTCCCCTAGTGATATTTGCCAAGTGGTTTTCAGATCAGATCATAGCAAGCCATGTATGAAAGGAAACCGTCAACACTGTTTTGTCATGTCTGTGTTTTTGTCGACACCATTATCTTAGTTTTTACAATGACAGCTGTGAGATTAGTATCTCAGAATTTCCTTTTTTTTTTTTTTTTTTTGCAATCCTTACAAGCCTAACACTTTTTTTTGTTTCCCACTCAAACACCATTAGGCTGTTGACTGCTAATTATGTTACAAACACATACGACTGAGTCTAGGTATATATTACCAACATTTTTAATAAGTTTGCCATAGTTTTCAGTTAAATATGTGCATGTACAGCTAGGTTGTTTGATCTAAACAATCAATAACGATATACAAGCAATAGTATTTTAAAACTAGTCAGTTTAAATTATTTAATAATAAAAACTTGATTGTATTTCAATCGTGTAAATTAATGATTATAAAGCACAGTTTGCAAAATAATATTACAGAAATCAATTTAGACTGGCATTAAACAAACTTATTAGAGTGGTTGAATGTCAACGCAGTAGGAACTACATTACTCCCGTTTAAAACTATTAAATAGCAACATGTACTAAATTACATTTCAAGATTGCAATTTTATAATGCATAACTAGATAGTTGATGATTATAAAACGTGTTATGTAGCTAGCCAACAGATGTTCTGTGAACAGCAAAGAATCTTCTTGCTGGAGGCTTAAAAATTCAGCTACAAAAAAACTAAAGGGTTCATGGATCTTTGGAAAAGGAATTTTTTAATCTCAAAATTGTTGCATAACTAGTTTTAAGAGATCCACTTTCATTTCGTTTCAGAGCATCATAAAATATTTTTCTAGGTTAATAACCAGAACAGAAAGTGCCGTTTTCTTCGTAACCCTACTAAAGAAATCGGAACGCTAAAAAAAATAAAAGCTGTAGGATGTGTCTACTGCAACAGTCTAGTTGCTCTAGCCATACCTGTCATTGAAATTAATGCATACATTTTTTTTAAATCCACAAAAAAAGCCCAAAATGTTTGTTGGTACATACATGAATACACCAGGAAATTATTTTGCATAATAGACACGCATCATCTGAAAATGTTCCATACTAGATTGAAGCCTATACAATTTATCTATGTAATTTGTGTGCATAAATTAGCAGATACAACATCACTCTTATTAATCAGAGCTTACTTTCTATATAACTTAGGAAGTTTTGGGTTCACATTGATAAACGAATTTATAGATATCACTATGGGGAAAATTAATTTTTGAATCACTTTGCACACAGCTGGTTCAAATTTCATTTTTTCAGATGTCATTTTTGCTTTTATAGTTTACATTATGATCAAGTAACCATAAATTCTGGAAGCACATTTAATAATACTTTGAAGCACAATCATTTCTACTTACACCTGCCAGGTTTCACACACGATAAAGTTAGCATTTCAAACAGCGGAAATTGTTTAGTTGAATAACAGATAATCTTTAAGAATGGTAAACGAGGATGTATTTACCTTGCTATGTATGTGCAATACAATGCAAACTGAAATTATCTGTCTTATAAAAGCAATGAAGTTTTATATGATGCCAATTTATTCTCTGTCCAAACATTAATATTTTCCCCCATGGCTCCAAAAATTAATCAGCTAAAATTAATTAATTAATATGCATATCATCACAAATATTATCATTAAATTGAAATTATAACCAGTACCAAAGAGAGAATATTTGAATATGCCCCTGACACTCTTTATCCAAATAAACAATTTGCAAATGGCATTTCAGATGAGCCAAAAAACAATTCTATGATTTGAAATTGTAAAACGACGTAACAGGTTGCTGTACTGCAATATACAAAATAAAAGCATATAGCCACCAGAGGAGACCTACAGGTGTGTGTGCGTGAAAAAAAAAATTCCGCATTGTTATTAGGCCTAGCAAATGATAACAGATGGCATATTACATGCACGAATGTACGTTTCCTAAACTAATACCATATGTGTACATAAACAAATTGGTAAATCATAGTTCACTGCCATCTCATTAATTTGATATAAGCAGAGGAATGCTATGCCAAGTATGATATAAATAATTAATAATATAAGTGCAAAATAAGGAATTCAACGATGTATATTGCCTGTTCCATTCTACCAAAACAGGGATTTGTAGATGTTATTAACGAAGGGGAAACGCGAAGATTCGTCAGGTAAATGAAAATATCTCAAACACAAAAGCCTGCATTCAAAAGCCCAGCTATTCAACGATAACAACAGCCAGATCTTGTTATCGACGCATGCTGAATATAAATATAAATAAAGGTCGCCATCACCCACCTGAAGCTGTTTACCGCGATGATTTTGCTTGACAGAAAGCCGCCATTATCAATATATCAACAGAATCTCATAGACCAAATTCCACCGACTATTCCGTAATAAGGAGACGATGCCTACAAATGAACACGGCTGCCATATTGGGACTCACTAAGACGCATCCTCAGGATTTTTTTCAAATTTGATCGTATCCCTTATTCCATGACACGCTTACTTTGTGGAAATATAGCGATTCCGTGATTTTAATACAATCAATTATTAGTAGTTTGCGTATATTCAAACAAATAGTTTATGCAAACTACATTATGGCAACAGGGATATGATGTAATGATGATGTAATGATGATGTTAGGATAAAGTATATGGTGTAACACGAGTATACCGTAATAAGAGCTAAGATTAACAATGAGGAAATAGAATTTTAAAGAGCAAGGTTTATGACGATTGTTTTGAGGTACTAGTCTCGAGCATACTCAAATTGCTGTACAGGCAACCTGTAAGACTCAAGGGAACCGAACAACATAAAGTGACCCATAATGATTTAAATAACCTTGGTGGTACTTTGTAGACATTATTTCCTCTAGTGAGTCCCAATTCTTTGTCAAACATCAACGATTCGTGTAACTGTCAAAATGATAGGCGGCCTTGTGCTTGATAGAAATTCAATATTTGTGCAAAATAAAAAAAAACCTGGGATACCATGCAAGTGGTAGCAACTAGTAATAACAAGTCAGGTGGATTTACTTAAACATAAGTATTTCATTATTAATTTGTGTATATGGATTTTAATCTCCTACCATATATATAGCATTTAGAAGCTGATTGTAGGGTATGCAGAGTTGAAATAAATTTACTTAATTGTTTGACAGACACAAATAAACATTTTTTCTAAGCTGCTAAACTTATGGCAATAATTTATTATTTATGAAATAATCAAATGGGGAAAGTACTACTCTCAGTGAAGCATAAATAGCGAAAAACTGAATATTAAGGGTGAGAAAGCTGCGTTATGCAATGACATGTTATGAAAACAGATCAGATAACACATTTGGTCGGTATCTTGCAGCGAGTTTGTATGCATATTCAATACTTTCGTAAGTGATTGAAAAGTTCTGGCGAACGACCTAAACGACAAATGTGGGTGTACATCATGGCACCACTATCGAATTTCGGACAAAATTGCGAAAAAAGCAAAAACCTAATTTAATATGATAATGAAATTACACTTTGTGATTTTTTCTGGATAGCACTCCTATCCTGCCATCTAAATGGAGGTACCTTAGAATAGGAGGATGATAACCATAGGGCACCTGTTCTACCACATACATGGTAGATCTTTTCCTTTAGAGATTTTGCAATAAACTAATCTTGACTAGAAGTGCAATTAAGAGCGCTTGGTAGCTCTGGATGTAATGAACACAATTGTTTTTCTAAGATTTGCTAACAAATAATTGTTCACATACAATGGTTGCAAATTATCAATCTATATGATGTAATGTTGCTTGCTGATACCTTAGTTATGGAATATCAAGCCCAAACAAAATACTATTTCGTGAATGTAAATTGCTGTCGACTCGATTGATTTTTTCACAAGGTTTGGTTTAGACAATCATGTTAAAGGCAAGCATGTAAGCCATGACCTTGTACAGTATGTAAAAAATCAATTTGAGAATTAAAATATGGCAGCATATATTATCACGATAAGCTCAATTCGAAACAGCAATTGTAAAGGTAGCCGCCTTCAGTTGAAAAGCAAGAAAATATACGTACTTGAACTGAAAAATTATCATTCACCACACATTATTTCATAATTCTAAAAATAAGACTACCAATCTGTCAAATCAATTAGGAGTCCCAATATGGCGCTCCATAAAATGACAGTTAGCAAGCACGTTCTTTTTCCGACACAAGGGACAGCTTTCCCACCAAATATTTTCTTTATGACTTAAAACAGCTGCTGGAGACTGTCAGTGGGCAGTAATTTAGATTTTAGCACCTCGTTAGCCATTAAACTTTAAAAATAAACTTGTGCCTTTCAAAATCAGCTGCTAGATTTTCAAAGGAGAGCATTTACAGGTGATTGTAATGATGGCGTTCCTTAGCGTCGTCTCAGGTCATTTCTAGCCATTTTCTAGTCGTCCATTCCGATCAATCGTCGCCGGAAAGCAAATTTAAGAAATTGTTATTACTTACCAGTTTTCCTCGCACGATGTTGGAGTTTTGCATACAACCTATCTTGAAATTTTCGTGTTTTTCACTCTCATTTTGACCAGAAAGCGCCATTAAGTTGCATCTTCGTACGATGTTTATGGTAATTAGCACACAGCCTGTGGCGACTCCAAACGGCAGTTTGCAGAACAAAAACAGACGAGATTTTTGCAGGGCGTGTGTTGACAGAATAAATGTCATAAAAATTATTTTGTAAAATTAAACACGAATTTAAAAATACTTCCAGCTTGTATAAGCTTTGAGTTTCTAAATTATTCATGGTATGGTTACAGCGTTGCTCATCCATTACCTTTATATTAAAGCTAGCAAATATTTGAGGAATTTTTTGTGTAACGTTTCATAGGCAAGACAGGAAATTTCGAACATTTAAAATAAAAATATGAAAGGTCAAAGGGCATTTGTATGTCTGTATTTTGCTTGTCTAAAACAAAACTGAACGACATATTTAATTCATTCAACAACAACAAAAAATGTGTGGGAAATTTATGGAATTTAGTTATCTGTGAATAAATTAGAAGCAACAAAATTTGACAAATTGTGTTATTATCTTTGTAAATTTCATTCATCAAATCTTAACCCTAGCATTTCTGATTTCATATTTTTTGTTTTAACGGCATACTAAAGGATGATTTTTTCTATATGCAAATAAAAATTCCTTATTTGCATATAGAAAAAATCATCCTTGACATCATGTAAAATTACAATGAATAAAATGTTGTCGATCAAAAACCCAGATTATGAGCCAAAAATGAGATATATACATTACTCAGGTCAGCAGTAAATTAACAGGGGCCCTGTAAGCCATAAACCCAGTGTTATAGAAAAACTACATGTACACGAACACATTGGCATTTGCCTGAAAACAGATTTGGGAAACCTTGAATGCCATGCATAGAAATATGTCAAATCCTGTGTATGTGCCTAGGGTTGCTATCCCAGTCCTCCCATTAGTCAAATGGATAATTAACACCAATTATGAAAACTCAACCATTCTTATGTCTGGAATCTTACATTTGGTTCAAGTTCCTATTATTTTGGAGAATTATTCTGCACATTTATAAAACCCTGACCTGCTCTATTTGTCCGTTAATACCTTGGATCAATATGGAATTAAGGAATATATGATTGTTGCTAGTTTGCAAAGAAGTTACTAGGTATAAAAAATAATCCTAGCCCATATCTGATCTTTTACATAATTTATTAATTTTGTTTGCAACAGAAATCAACCACAACATACAGTCGATTCACCCGTCCATCCTATACATATTCACAATTTTAAGTCAGAGATAAATTACTTGCAATGCATATGGAATGCTATTTTGACTTAGGGGAAACAATTGTATTTTGTCGAGAAGTTTTATAAACAACATCGAAAAACAATGAAAGAATAGGGGGGCTGTGAAAAACAAATTGTCTAAAAGGGATGAGAATAAAAAGGTAATAAGCTGTTAGGCAAAACCATCCCTTACAAATATTAATCACAGAAAGGAATGTTTTTAAATACAGTGCACTTATCTTTTCCTTTTTGTGCCTGCTTTTGTAGGGGGTGCAGGACTTGCAAGGGTTTTTTTAGCCCCTTTTCCTTGCTTTGCATTTCTTGGTTTCTTTTCGCCATACTTTTCTTCCAAATTAGCAAAGAATTCATCGGCTTGCTTTTCCCTGTTTTGCTGGCGCTGCATGATCATCGCCTCCAAACTATTGTCAGCGGAATTATCAGCTTTCTTAACTCCCAATTCTCTCATAGTTTCTTCAGCTTCTGCTGCCTCATTTGCAAACTGTAGAAATAAAAAATTGTATTAATGCTAAGAAAAAATAAACACCATCATATGAAGAAGAATTACTTACTCGTTTCTTTCGTCTTTCTTGTTTGGATTTTTTTTCTTTGGAAAAAGCACTATAATCTTTAATTTCGTTTTGATTAATACAATTTATAAGTATTTTTCTTAGCCTGGGCTCTTCTTCTATTTCTGAACAAGGAACCGATTCCATTATTTTGTCCATGTCTCCTTTATAATATTCATAATAATACTTCAAGTCTTTGATTTCTTCATCAGAACCTAAAAACAAGTGTTACATTTATTAATTAAAGAGTCATATAGCTTAAAATTAAATGGTTCCCTGAGCACCAACAATTTAAAATTTTAGTTTGTGGAACCTAATTTACTTATGTGGTCGCTCATGTGACCACAAAATGTTGTGATCATAGTCAAATCAAGAAATGAGATTAAGGTCTGAATTTTAGGATGGCAAGTCGACACACGATTCACAACAACTGTTTTAGTTATTATCATAAAATGCAAACTATAAAACCTTGATATTCTTTCTTAAAATTGTCAATGTCCTCAACAGTAATTTTCTTGAAAAGCTGTCTCCAATAGGATTCCCAGTCTTTAACGGACTGCTCATCGTCCTCTTCATCAACAGCGCCTATAAAGAGGATATAATTTGCAATTGTCATACTATTTAGTACGCTAGCGAAGAAAGTAATCATGTTACCTGTTTCATCATAAACAGCCCTCTTTTCCGTGTCCGAAAGAATCGAATAAACCTTGCCAAGAATTTGAAATTGTTGCGTTGCCAATTTTCGAAATGTTTCAGTTGCTCTGTCAGGATGCACTTTAAGTGACATCCGATAATAACCTTTCCTCACTGAAAATTACAAAATAAAAACAATCCTGAAATCTAGCTTCTAATAACCATATATAGCACCACACAGAATGGAATACGTGAAACTTAAGACAGTAAGTCTTACCTTCGCCATCATTTGCACTCGCCTCGATTCCTAATACTTCGTACAAGCATTTGGTTTTAAAAAATTCGAAGCATTTGTCTAAAAGACTGGCCATTATTGGAAATTTTGAAGTTGAAATCAGCACAGCCTGACAAACCAGCTGTAGTAAATGGAACAATAAAACTAGCGCGCAATGTGATAGAATGGCGCGATTTTGTAAACTACGGCGCTCTATATAGCAGACGTAAATTCAAATTGAATAAAGCAAGATGGCTGCTCCTGTGAAAAACGCTAAAGTTGGTCCTAAAACTGCATCTACTAAGCCCACACAAAATGATTTACGCCGCTTAATGAAAGAAAAACAACAAACGTTGAAGACTAAGGAAAAGCGGAAAATTGATTCGCCACTTGCCAAATATCCTTTTCCATTTTTTTGAGACTTGGTATTCTCGCTGAGTAGTACGTACGTGTGTTATTGGCATGTTCACCTTTGCTTGAAGTTGATAGTTGTGCAGCTAAAATATGCACTAGTTTATACGCTTGTTTATGAATTCCCTTGACTTTTTTAAACATATAACGATGCAGGTAAATTATTTTGCGCCCTATGTACGAATGAAGTGAAAAACGAGCTGTTATGGCCTGCACATGTCAATGGCAAAACTCATAAGCAGGTGGGTTTGTTGTGCTTGTTGTTAACACAGAAACGATGTAGCCAGGTAGTTCTGTCATTAATTAAACTGTTCTTGTTATTTATCATGTTTCATAGAATTTGGCTATTTTAAAAAACCAGAAGCAGGCAGCAGCCGATAAGGCAAACTTTAAAACTCCTGCTGCACCTGGCCCACTGAAACGGCCTGCAGAATCTACTCAAAATGTTGGTGCAACCAAGAAAGCAAAAGGTAATGCCAAGTCGTACAACTCACTAGTTATGTACAAGCATCTAAACTTATCTTCTAACACTCGCTTTAGAAACTCATAGATCTGTTTCTTGTTACTTACAGTTAATACGACCGAAAAGAAGTCATCTGTGCCATCTGATTTCTTTGACAACAATCCGGTATCAAAAAGCGCCCCTTCGGAAGAGTATTCTGATGACGACGACGAGGATATGGACACCTCGGATTCACTAACAATCACAACGCCATCTCAAGTACCACCAGGTTAATTGAAATTCAACAACAGCTCGAAAATTCTAAGAGAAATTGAAAATTTGTAATTGCTCACTATATTCTTCTTAATGTTGACTTTCAAAATACATTCATATACCAGAATAAAATTCATCACTTGCATGAAACCTTAGACCATGTGTTCAGCTATTAAATATGTGCTTTCTGCTAGTCTGTGATATATAGTTTGAATTTGTTTTTGTCAAATTAATAAATTCAATTTCAAATATTACAATTCAAACTAAACACATTGCCATGTGGTAGATTAATTCAAGGGCCAAATATAATGGAAAGTTATATAATTTCTGTTTCAGGCTTTTTTGAGAACCCGAAAAAGGGGTCCAATACAGATGCAAGCAAAGAAGGTGGTAATTTAAAACTAAATTCCAAGGAAGCATTACCAGAAGGCTTTTTTGATGATCCTATTAAAGATGCCAAGGCAAATATAAATTACAACTGTTATGAGTATAAAAAGTAGATTCTTACATTAACTGAACTTACACGTTTTTAGGTTCGAAAGGTAGAATATAAAGATCCAGTGGAGGAAGAATGGGAAAAGTTCCAACGTGAAATTGCTGATGCTACTCATGTAAGTGCCCGACTAAAGGACAATACCTTAAGCGTTTGTGTTACATAAACTTCTTCAAAACAAAAAAAAATGTCTCATTCTAGAAAGCCCAAGCTATTGTTGATGAAGAAGAGGAAGAGAGCACTGCTGAAAGACAAATTGATGAAATCGAGGAACAAATGTAGGCCTCAGAACTTGAAACATAAACTGAAATTCGAAAATAAGATTTGCAAATGTTAATTAATTGTACGCTTTTATTTTGTTTCAGCCATAATTGGGCAAGGGTCGATGCACTTCAAAGAAAAAAAGACGAGTTAGCAAAACAACAGAAAAATAGCAATGCCAAAAGCATGGAAGATGAAACTAGTGCTGATGAACAAGAATTCGAGGAATTTTTAGACTGGAGGGCCAAGGGCTCATGGAGATAAAATCTTATACTTGATATTTGCGAATTATGTAAATATATGCTTAATTAATTAAAGCTACTTACACATCCAGTTGCGATTTTATGTTCATGACGTAAATTCAGGTGACTTTTAGCTTAAAATTGTAAAAGATACAGGTTTTGTAATTACAGCTGCTTACTTCAAATTCACTATAATCTTCTGTTTACTTAACCAACAAGTTTGTGAATTTATAAAAAAACAGGTAATTTATGTAGATTTTTGGAAAATTGCAATAAAGTGTTTAATATTAGAAATTAAAGCTTTTAAATTTTACATTAACATGTTGTCATATGGAGAACAAACCAAAATTGTAATTAATCAATATAAAAATATATACCGTATTTTACAGACTATAAGACACACCTTAATTTTTAAGAAATTTTTTATAGTCCTGAATTTTGGAGGCAATATTTTGAAGAAAAAAGTGCGTCTTATAGTCCGTAATATACGGTATATAAAATGACCCTAAAGAATATTTGGGATTGTTTAATAAAAAAATAGCTTCCAATTTAAGAATCTTTCCATTTACAAAATACAATAGTAAATTAATAATGTACAGGTACTATAATTTCGTTAAAGGATGTATTTTATTTAAGTCTGCAAACTGTCAACACAATCAATGATTAAAATAATTCTTACAAAGCAAAACATTTCAGATTGAAGTTTAGTTTTGGCATAAGTTTGTTTTATATATTTAAATTGGTGACTACAAAAACTTAATATGAACTTGATAACTGCTTTTAAAAACAGTTATACAATCTATCATGTCTAGTAAACACTTTATATAATACTGCATCTATTTAAGTGTATAAATCTGGTGTATTGTGTTGGTAATAGTTAGAAATTAAAATAACATCAGAATATCTTAATATTGGAAATCATCGAGAAATGACAAAAGTGATGATATAAGTAAATTTAAAGCAAATTTGTATAAGACTTTAGAACTACCCTATGCGAAGCATGGCATTCCAATAACATTCTGAGCTTCCCGCGCTGTTTCTCGTTAACGTTATCGTTAGCGTTGGAAGGCTCAAACTCTCTAGTATGTAGGCTCCTATAACGGTAACTGATCCAGCGGTTCTGTGCTGTTTTTATAAAAATTTAGATAACTTTTGATATATAATCTGATGTACTCATTTTTATAAACTGCAATTTGTAATACTTCACAATAAAATTCAATATATAATCATTCATATAATTCATAATCATATTTTTTAAATATTTAATAAAAGCATAATGAAAACGTTTACTGTTTTGTTATTTAAAAATCGCGTAAATATCCTTTTTTAATATTTAAATGTTCATACTGTGCTGTATAGATTGGAAATTTGATCCTCAGTATTCTAAATATTGAGTGTGTCACTGATCCCAAGCTAAGTAATTGTATTGACACCCTGTATATTAGTGTAATGTCAAATGGAACCCTCTCGTTTCTTAATTTAGCAGCCAGAAACCCCGTTTTAATGAGGAATTTTGGCTAATAATAATGAGCTGTATTTTGCCTAGCTTTAATTTGCCAGCAAAAGGTTAGCAGTTTTGCTCTTTGCTAACGGCCTGCCTCCTTTCAACACTTGTCAATGTATTGATTTTTTGGGAAAAGTACTTGAGGGAAGCCCATTTCAACCAGTTTCCCTTCCTTCTAGATGATTTTATTAAAGAAGTAAACGCAGTGCATAATTTTATTAAGCCTGTTGTTTTAATGAGTTCACCATTCAGCTATAATAAAAGTTTTATGGTTTCCCCACTAATTCAGGTAATATCCCATTCCTCCCAAAGTCCCATGTTAAAGATACGAGCGTGTTGATATAAGGGGGGTGAATTGGAAAAGGTGTCCACTTACTTTTAATAATGCAATAGTGGCAGTCACGAAGCTTATGTTCAATACCAACAAATGCAATATGCAATAATAAAAATAACCTTTAAAGCCATAAAATCTAATGTAGGTTATGCTATAAAACGATTTCGTAGGCACACTGCACTTTTGTATAAATTGCAGGTATTGCTAAGATTTCAAGTTATTTTACTGAAATTTTGAAACGAGTAAGGAATGTAATATTGTAGTATATGGTAATAATAGTGGCTCATACCAGTTATGTATAGTTAGCAAACTATGACCGGATCACCAATTTGAACTATTTCAGTCTTGCCTGTGTTCTCACAATGTCCTGTGGCGTCCAGAAGGCTGATATAAATGCCAAAGTTAAGCTGCAAATAAATGAATAAAATTAAAGATTCGAACTAAGCCAAGGAAAATCCACTACTACTGTACACTATATTCAAATCCTTTAGCATAAGATTTTCAACATGACCGCGCCTTTTGCTGAAGTGAAAAAGTGCTGCTAATATGAAATTCTTATGCTAAAGTCCATAAGCCACCAGGGGGCACTGAACAGGAATAAGCCCAATTGACCAAAACAACGTAAACCAACCTTTCGCCCTCTAGTAGAAGCCAAAGTAAGCAAGGGTTCTTTTGTCCGATTGCCAGTATCCTGGTTAATGCAAATCATCTGACAACGGTTACACGGACCATCAATCTGTGAATTTCACAATAAAAACATACCAAACCCCGATGAATAACCTATTATTGTTTACAACATTATAAATCATACACTCAATGACTTAAATTTCGAAGTTAACTCCTGAGAGATATTTAAAGTGTGAGATATTTTAAAGTGACAAACTTAAAATATGAAAAAAAAGCATTTGATTAAAAAATTATTCAGGGAAATTTGTTACTAATGTGGGCACACATTTCTTTTCCTTGAATTTGGCTGTACAATGCATCTTGTCAGCCAAAAACCAACGTACCTAATGTTTATTACAGGATTTACGTTCGAAATTCTAAACATTGTATATATAGGGGCTTTTTGACAACTTTAGATTTGGCGGCAAACCAACCTTAAAGGTGCTTTTTCCTATGTCCAAGTGACACCATCGTTCCTCATCAAAAGATGGCGCTCCATCCACCACCAAGTTGCCACGGAATCTAGCGATCAATTTGTGTACATCGATTCTGTTGCAACCATCCTCATGGCGATCGAAATCCGGCATTAATCCTCGTGCTTCATATTTAGAGCACATCTTCTGCGCCAATGCTTTGCAACTCTCCAGATTCAACAGCAGATACTGGGCCTCGTTGGCCAGAGATAAGGCGTTTGGACACCCTATGCAAATTGGGAAATTTGTTTCCGCTTCAGATTAGCACAAATTCATAGCAAAAGAGTTGACAAAAGGAAACCATTTACATGTTGTTGAAGATGTGTTCATGTAGATATGAATCACATACGAGAAAAAAAAACACATTTACTCGCATAAGGAATGTCGCCATGAGCAGAATATGACAAAGTACGAATAAATGTGGTTTTAAAACATACATAAGCTACTGTTTTGAATTTTTTCTAAACGTGTCTTAACTTGTTACATTGACATCAAATATTAATAGACTGAAATAAACGTGTACAAACACTAGAAATATGTAAAAAATTCCACAAAAGCGCCACGTGACTATCTTCAGGGCATGCTATTATTATTTTTAGTTGCATTTTATATTTTTACCCATATGAAATCTATGGAAATTTAATTTTTTTTCTTTAAAATTCGTTCAGTTGGCTAGTGTGGTCAAACAATTGCAAATTCTACTCTTACTGTATTAATAGAATAAAATGAATAAGCATTAGGCAATTAATATCAAAGAAAATCAAGTTCCATGCTTTTAACATCTATTGATTATTGAGACGGAAACTAAGAGAAGATACTATTTAGAACTGATTTAAAAAATAGCATGCACTCATGCTCTCATCAAAACAATGCAATACATTTTTAGTTATAAGTGCAGGGGGGAAAAACCTAAATAGCTACAAAATTGCATGTTTACCAGATAAAGTGACACACATTATGGTTAGTTGCTTGACCAGGAATACCAAAAGAGGATGGGCGAAGAAATTATTCTGTTAGCTGGTTGCACCTAAATGATAAGAAGTTCTTAAGGTGATTGTAATCACTATACCTACAATTTTTTCTTAAGAAATGTTTCATAGATATGATGCATTAATCATTTAAATTTCTTAAAAAGTGAAACAATTGCGGGTATAGGATTTACTATCAGCTTAAAATTTTAATAAAGCAATATTATGTTATTGACAAAGTATACAATTTGGCCAAAGCAGTAAATGGTTCTGTTGTTTAGTTCTCACCTTCATATAATACTAACCATTTTCTTTCGGCTGTTTCTTATGAGTTGCGTTTGTACGGCCAGAAGATTGCGATTGGCGCAAAAGTCTGCATCCGTCAATTTCCAAAACATTTGACAACCAATTAGCAACTTCGTCCCCGCAATCAATGGCTTCCACTCTGAAAAACACAATTATTGGTTTGAAATCGGTTCGCTTTTTTCCTAGCAACCATTTTGTTGACGAGAAACAGGATGCAAAGCGCAGTGACCGTGTTGGTGTAGTTTCTGTCAGTACATGTAAATACTTCACCAACACATATATAGGGAAAGAGTTTAATGAAGGGTTCCTCATATCTCACCTGTCTCCGCAAACTTTTGTCTGACATATTGTAGCCGTGGAAGTTGCCTTCTCCAAATTACTGATAATTAATGGCACGCTCACTGCAGACATTTCTGTAAAAATAAAAGAAGGAAAAGAGCAATTCATCATGTTCGCAAAATCTATCAAGAGCACCTGAATAATTAAAAGTAAGCATTAAAATTAAACACATTAATTAAAAATTTGCAACTAACAAGTGAATATGAGAAAACCAAATTTGCAATTACCATTTATCTATAATTAATTAATGCTGCTGGCACTGTAAGGGTAAGACCCAAATTTGTCAAACATTAAATGCCATTCAAATAGAGTGCAAAAAAAGTGTAATAAATTATACTAAGGTCCTTGAACAAGTCTTTGCAGATCTAAGAAGGTGAGCTTTGTGGAAAAACAGCTCGTATCACCAAAATGATAAATAAGAACTGGATCTGACGTGACACTGTTTCAGAAGCTGTATTGTACAACAGGACAAAATATATACTGTATGTCAAATATACATATGTCAAATGCCATACATCAACTTATCAAAAATTGAACATCCACTAATGTATAGTTTATATTTGTCCATAAATGCTCATTTTTATATGGCAATTTTTACAGTTCAGAATTGCATTAACTAACATTGCATATCCAAAGAAAAAATCTGAAGCCTTATTTGTCAGATAGTGTCAACACTTTACTTTCATAGTGGTTTTGGTCAATTTCAAAAGTTTTTTTTTTTCAGAATGTTTGGTAAACCACTGCAATCGCTCCTGCCATTTAGAAAAAATGATTTCCAAAACAAACAGTCTTGCCATATCTAGTGACTAAGCAATTATTAATTAAATTAGATACCGGTGCCTGCAGTCGTTTGATATCAGTAGGCAAATGAAAAATGCTCGCCAGGCATTTGCATTTTCATGCGAGTTTGTAAACATTAACTGGCTTAATTAATGCAACTATCGAATGTCGCTGACTGCTAGTTAACCCATCCAATTACATCTCGTAACTGGGGGCATACATCCAACTAGTGAAGTTCATTAGCGAAATCTCATTAGTGACTTCACGTTGCTGGTTGTCAACCTATAAGTGTCTAACTTTGATTTTCTTGTTTGATAAGGCAATCATGTAATCGTTAGCTAGACAGAGGTGACTAGAGGAATGTCAATGCGACTAAAACGCAATAGTTTTCAAACTCACATTTGGTGTGCTCGTAAAATCAACACAGGAATGTAGAATGCTACTCGTGTGAGTCGACATTAGTAAAATACTTTGCAGAATTAGAAAAAAAATGGTTAAAATGTATCTATACCTTCATAACGCAACCATAGCACTTCTTGTTTCAAATCCACTTCTGGTTTGATCAGACACATTTGTGGCAACCTCTTCTGGGTCAAGCTAACGCCATTGTTGTTGACCACCATCCATTCTCTGTCAAAAAGGAATCCACGAGGACCCACTTTCCAAGATGATACCTGACGTTTAAAAACAAAAATAAATAACACAACGGACAGGAGTTTAGAACTTCTAAAGCGGGAAAACCTATTAATTGGAACTGCTACTTAACTATATGGAAATAACACCTAATTCTTGATATGGACGTGGGACTCGAAAAGTTATTAAGGTGGAAAAATACATTATAATTATACTCTTGAGATTGTTGGGTTCTACCGTATAGAAAAGGGTCCTCAGACAGAAAGTCTCTGGAAAACGTTTCCATCTAAGCGGGAAAAGTTAACATTGGTTAAAAATTAAATTTTTACAGAAGAAAACGTCTCAAGCGGGTTCTACTGTATATAAAAGGGATTTTCACAGAGACAGTCTCAAGTTTTATAGTGTTTTCATTTTTCAAGCATTTGAGAGAAAAAAAATATTTCGGTTTTGTGAGCGATGTCAACATGTTTGTGCCAAAACGTGTTTAATGACAATCAATGCCATTGTCCAGCACTCTCAGCAGATCAGCTAGTCCATTGCCGAAGCAAGTATTCCATCTCTTTTCAGTTCAACAACTCATTAAACATTAAACGCATTTCTATTCGCTAAATTGGGTTTACGAAGCCGCTCACCTGAAAAGCCCCGCAAGATTTAATGGGAAAAATGGCGATTGTGCGGACGTGAATCTTGGAACATTTGTGCAGGCCATAAGCGGCGCAATTGCAAAAGGAATTCCTCGTTGAATAGCCATCCCAAAAGCCATTTTCAATTTCTTTCAACGTCCTCAATGGCTTCCAGGGATTTGCGTCGGCCACCACATCCTCACTTTGATTATCTTCAACGTCGCCTTTGGGGCTGTCCACATCCGGCGATTTGGCTAACAGCTTCCTGGACATTGTCCGAACATCGTTCTTGTCATCCGCTGTCCGAGCAATTTTCTCCGTTTTTTTGGCACCCACAAACGCTGAAAGGGTTCTGTCTGTAATGCTCTTAATGCCATGCCCTTCTTGGTCTTGTCCAGCATCCCTCCAGATGACGTCAACATGTGCACCAGATTCCACTTTGGGAATTTGGGAATCGTTGTCAACAAAGCAAGATTCTATCATGGTGAGCAATCTACCAGCGTCCTCCGAAGTGGACATGTAGCCGAAGGACACTCTGATGGAGCCTGTGGGGCGGCCATCGATCAAATCCTTGTCATCCCCACACACGTGACCAGCCTGCAACAGTCGCAAAGAAGGAAAACACTCTGTTAGATGGGATTTTCGTACAAAAAATGATCACCTCTTCTGAGATGATACCAGAACGATTTTTTGCTATTTAACAGATCTGACATGTGTGCCGAAGGCAGTTGAACAATGGTGAAAGAGGTTTAATGCAACAGTGACTGTTAAGCGTGCTGATGACACAACCAGACATGCTAAAGTCAGCCGCTGACATTTTTCAGAAATAACATAAAAAGTATCGAAACCATTTCTCTATTTTGTAAAGTTTCATGAGATGCCATGCTTTTTAAGATTCCTTGTTTCTTATAAAATCGGGCATATTTTCACCGGTTTCAAGAGTATGCTTTTAGACAGGTTCTTGTAGACACGTCCATGTACATATATCCATGCATATGCACCATTTGCAACTCTTCAAGCCGGTTATGAAATTTTGAGGTGACGTTTAAAGTAAAATCAAAACAATATCAACCGTCTATGATAAACATGGGGACAATATATTTCTAAATATCAACTTAGAATGAGGCCAACTGCCTAACTCCAGTATAATTCTCTACAAATTAATTTCGTATGACATCGTTAAGTCAACTGTCAAAGCATAACGTATACAGCAGATATTGAAAACCACCACAAATGAGTACAATTACGAAATGCGAAACAAGGCGTTAACAAAATGAGTTGATTAGCGCAACTGAAACAACGTTAAAGAGCTTTAATTGATTCGAATCCGGAAATAAATGCATTGGAAAGTTGGCAGATAATGAAGCGAGCTTAATTACGAGATTCCGACTCAATTAAAGCGCATATTTAGAGCGCCTCACTAACTTCTTAACGGCGTTCCAATGACGAAGGAATTAAGGCCGAAAACGACGAACGACGGGGGAATATAAATATAAATAGCCCCCCCTAAGTCAACGGGGATAATACGGACACCGAACAAAGTCGTTCACGCTGAAATTCAACGGAGAACAACAACAATTTAGCAATTAGACGCCGTTCAATTCCACCATCTTGGAACATTTTACATTCTATTGAAGCAATATGGGTAATCCCCCAGTCTTAGTTAGCTGGCTTTCTGAGCAATGCTTTTAATCTTGCGTGACTGCTTCTACTCTGATTTCCTAGATACCACACACAGTGTGAGGCTAAGTGTGATACTTTTCCAAGTAAACGTAAGTTCACTTTCCAATACACTGATTATGTAGATCAAAGTTACCAGAGTAGAAAAGGGGCTTTTGTAGAGGCGCTGCAATCTGTGCGAACATATTCGGGTGGACAAATTATATTGCATCATACGACATGTTATGAACCATGTATGTCTGAAAACATACATGTCCATTTATGATATTTCCATACACATGTATATATAAAGATATCTGAAAATGTCCATATATGGCCGTACATGGCGTTATGTATCGATGTATGAAAGAAAACATGGACCTAGAATATTTCTCGAAGTAGTAAAGGCTCATGCATTGTGGGACTCAGCTCACCTGCCTGGTGGGATTATATATTTCTCAAAGCATTATTTATAATATGACACATATGCCGTGTATATTGAATATACTCATGGTAGATTTACATGTTTGGATTTACATATATGAACATATATGATAAAATTTCCATACATGCTCAATTTCTGATATGTCTATATTTCCCATATATGTGCCATATATAATTTTTCCACTTGGGGAGCCTCGTCACCGGCGAATCACCCGAGAGATATTAATATTTCAATTTACATTTGAATCAGATGCAATTCAACACAATTTGCATTACAAATTTTCGATTGAAATTCCGGATGTTGCATTGGAATTACAGAAGCACGCTTACACATCCACCCTGTATAATTCTTGTACACATGGCCATTTCCTGCCTTCAATTCCAATATTAAATTCGTCGCTGTTTCCCTTTTTTTCCTCGCAATATCACGTTTTCTGCCCAAGTGAACATCATCATAGTCACATCAAACTTGATTGCATTCAATCAGAACCTATATTTATAACGAAATTCAATCTATTCTGAATGGGATGGAAAATAAGAGATCGAGTTTACGGGATATAAAATCTTGGCAAGCGAGAATTCGCACAGAAAAAATAAGTCCAAATAAATAAGGAAAATTCAAATTGAAATACAGTAGGGTATACATATACTCCATTTCAAGGTAAAACCTTTGGCTATAGCGTCGTTTGTCCTAAGTCGTTCTAATTCCATTTCCATGAGGAAAACAAACAATAGTATAGTCTGTGATCTTCTTTGGGCCACACAATTAAATAATTACCAGGAAACAAAATGTTTATAATAGAAAAATTCCATATATGGGCATAAGAATTTCAGCATTTATATCCATATCAAAAATACACATTTTATGTGCCTATGTGCCACATATATACAAGTAATACTTCGACATAAAGCACAATATGTTTTCAGACACGTATGAAAATATAATATATGGACATCTATGGTCCTATATAATTTTTCCATCAGGGTAGACTAGTAAATCATGATTTAATCCACGATTAAATCAAAAGTGGCAGGTGAACATATAATGTAGAATTTTTAAGGAAATGTTTCAATAAATCAGTCTGGAATTATCATACGGATAATGTCATTTTATGATTAAGCAATGGTAAAAATATAAGAAAATTTGAGAGAATTAATGTATGGATATTTCCATAAAAATTCATTAACTGATAAATTAACACGAAGAAGTTGAAGAATAAGATGAAAACCTAAGATTTAATAAGGCTTCTCTGCATTTTTAAATTTCCGCTCAACATTTTGAGTATTAATTAACTCTTAATTAACTATTTCTATATGATAGTTTTTGGTTTATGGATCTGTTATAAACTTTTGAAAATAAATTATACAAAGTTGGTCGGTAGAAATGGGGGAAATTGCATTTCATTGTCTTCTTAGAATCTTTATAGGAACCATGTTGTGAAGCCCTACAACTCCTTCCTTTGCATCTCAGCCATCTCATTTCTATACTGTATATTTAGAATTGGAAAAACTAATTTTGTTTCTATCCCCATTAAGTCACATCACATTATCGCATATCAAACTTTATTGGCAATGGAATTTGCAATCAAAGCATATTGAAAATACGTCGTATTCTTTCGCAAATTCGATTAAAACGAATTAATTAAATTCTAAGCTCGCAATCGGGAATTTAATTCTAGCGAATCGTAACCGAGCAACGCAAGTATTTTTTTTATTTATCCTTCAACTGGAATTACTTTTACGAGAATGAGAAAAAGGATTTCCGCATTAATTTGTGCGATATGAATAATTAATCGACACGAAATTAAAATGGAAAATATTTCCAAATTGATTTCCATATAGACCGAATATAGCTATATAATAGACCTATCTAGCGACGCACGATACACACTAGTTTATTTTCTGAAGAAATGAGCATACTTAAAGCAAATAACTGTTCTGTACTTATTCCTTTTACGTTTGTCATATTTGGGCTACATATTCAAATTATGCAATCTTTTTCATAAATTGAATGCTTAAAGATTATATGTCTAGTTTTTTTCAACCCCCAAGTGTGTCGCGGAAGTTTGGGGGAAGGTTGACAAATTATATTCAAACAATACTTTTATGAAAAAAAAAAATTCTCTTTCCTTCTTTATACTACATGATTTGGTTCTATCAAAAATTTATCCAAAAATTTCATGAATTTCATGAATATCATCATTACTTGACTTTTCAATATTTCATGTGTGACATATGGACTGAAATTGCTGTAAAACACTACTGTATTCAAACAGATGCTACCAGTTTTTTTTCTTCTCGAGTTTAGTGCTACATTTCAAGAAATTTTTGGAGAAATTTAATAAATTTTTAAAATTAAGCACGAAATTTTATATTTTGGGATTTAGTTTGGTTCCTTGATATTCCAGTGTTTTTCAACCAATGTGCCGCGACAATTTCAGGCCTAGCTCAGTGTGTTGTGAGCTAATGAAACCTAAAAAAACACTGGCTTTGTAGAAGTTTTGAAGTTTATGTATTCTGGAAAACTAATGAGTTAAAGTATTACTTAGCATTCCAAATTCCAATTTGAATTAATTCATGCTTAGAAGAGTCCTAAAAATCAAACGAAATTACAAGTATTTGTAGAGATTTACAAACATTCGCTGTTATTGATCTATCTGAGATGTTGTCACCCTATTAGCTATGAGCTTAATTCGTGTTTGAAGTACAACTACGAGTAATACTATATTGCTACTAATACTGCATTCAAATTCCGCTCTACTTTCGTATTTTGAAACACGAGGGTTTAATGGGTTAGGCTAAATCAATACACGGAAGATTCGCATTTCTGCTTAAATGAATATCGATTTCACGGTGCCGGGATTTCCGAGACACGTAATTACCACGTTGTCGTTTAATTAAGAAAAGTTAGCATGTCCTTAATGCGAGTGCGGTATTATGTTTCAGTTTTATTGAAACAAGAGTAAGGAGAAAATTGCCAATTATTGAATTTCTGCTCGGCTGTTTGTTTCCTTTGGCAAACTCCAAATCCAATTTGTGAAAAATGTATAAAGCGCTTGGCAGGGAAGGCGTGGAGCTGAAGCGCCGCATCCTCAATGCCTTTTTCCCAGTTGCGACATTTTATTATTACCTTATTGCAGCGATGCCATCTTAACGAAAACTAGATTAAAGTTCTTTTGAAAGAAAGCGAGAAAGATGCTCGTGTTTTTCAAATTTAATTTGGCGCTGAGGAGGCGTTACAGCCAGCAGTTTTCATCAAAAAATGCTTAATAACGTTAACCGCGTTCCAGGGATGGAAGATGCCAACTTGCCACATGATTGCAATGTTGTCACACCTAATATACAACATTGGATCTTTTGGAATCTAGTCCGTTTTTTTGTTTGTAGAGAATTCAGCATGCTATAGTCCGCCAGTTTGGATTTTATATCTTCTGATATCTAGACAGTTTTTTGTGTGTGAACTTCAGTATTCTATAGTCCACCATTTTGGTTTTTATATCTATACTGAAATCTAGTCAGTTGGTTTGTGAAATTTAGCAAGCTAATCTGCCACTTTGGGTATTCGCATCTTTTGATATCTAGTCCCTTTTTTGTGAAATTCAGCATGTTATTCCCCCATTTTGGTTTTCACTTCTTCTAGAATCTAGCTCATTTTCGTGAAATTCAACATTCATTAGTTCGCTTTTTCAGTTTTCATATTATTCAGCTTCCTTACGCATACATATGTATGTACGATTAATCGTACATATGCGTAAGGAAGTTTTTTAACATATACATATACGGTTATTGCTCCTTTAGTCAAATAGGCTGCTGGCCCTAATATACAGAGGTCACAGAGATAAAGGAGTATATTGTATTGTAATGATTTTTAAGTATTGTTCCGCGAGTATTAATCCTCGACACATATAAATTATTCCATATTTATTTAAACAATATTTCTAAACTACAGTATATCTTTCGAAAGTTTTGTGTCTTTAAATTGTAGCATAGTTTATATATGCGAACATATGCTTCCATCTTTAATTATGTCGTCTTAATGAACATCTTTATGAAAATAATAGCTAAAATAACTTCTCAATGTCTTTTACTTAGAAAACTTTCGTAATAATTCAGCAAATGAGACCTTACTAAATATTCAAAACTTTTACAACATGGCAGAGGAATTTAATTAGCAAACAAAAACGGATTTATTAATTGGAATATGTGGGTGTTAACACTGTCATTAATCAAAACCTCTGCATACATATTAATTATCTTTAAAGAAGCAAACAGGAAAAAGTCATATAAAAGTTTAACACCGAAGCCAAGTAAGCAGCAAACTAAATTTCAAGCATTTTTATCTCATTGGTTATAAATATTTAATCATGATGTTTTTTTTTTGGAGCTCCACGAACTTTATTTCGAGAATCTATCATGAGGGAAAAGTAAGATCAGGAAGGCATACACAAGCAGAGTGAGAATAAATTATTCATTCATAATATTAAACATATATAAATTAATTTATACGAGCGCAAATTAGGAAGAGAAAAACCCATAGTTTATGTATAGAATATATCAAGTATTTCAAGTATGAACAAACTATGGGTAAAGCATATATAACCACTTGATTATCTGATAAAAAAACCCAAATATAAATGAAATTTTCATTAATAAAGTAAAAATTCCCAAAAGTCATATGATATGCAAACAACATCGATTTTACGGAACCGAATGTTATATTTTGAAGAGAAACTAAATAACAACCCATGTTTATGTCAATGTACTGTAACTCCATGTCCTGTAAACACATGTACACTTACTATTTCTAAATTTGAATCTATGTGCTGTTTTATTATACTTTGAGACGGAAAAATTACACACTGCGTATATGCTTAAATTGCACATTATTTCGTCAAAAAAACGAATAAGTGAAAGTTTCCACCCGTGTTTATTCAAATCATGGAGATTCCTGAGAAATAAGTATTTTTATTATAAACTATTATTTTCATAGAAGCAATACACACTGAATTTTGGAAAACACATGCGATATGTGCACACAAGTACATGTATGTTTACATGTCTATATATTATTTTTATATGATTTTGTTTTGTTATATATTATTTATTTATTTTTGCAGAGGAGGAGAAAGAAGAGAAAAGAAAATTTATAGCAATAAAAAAAAGTTGGATGCGGTTGCATTTCCTTAAAATTCCGTGTCGTCAACTTCAACAAATGAAATTGGTTCGCCGTCGATAAATAAATAAAAACTAATGCCAGTACAATGCTGGGTCTTCGATGAATACACCACGAAATAAGGATTTTTTCCTGAATGCTGTATATAGCCATAGACAATAAGCGTTTTATGGATTTTTTCTTGCTTTTCTGAAACTGTTTTCAAGCCTGGCATAACATTCCTCATAGCTGAAGACAGTTTCCAGCGACTACTCAAGTAATATTGGGATTTTTTGTACATCACGGCTATTTTTTTTTTTTACAAAAATAAAGAAGCTCTGTTTTTTTTCTTCTTGCTGGTAGAAGATATTTCGCATTTCGCGACATAGATCTACGGGATTATTGTCGTACAATAAATTGATGTACACCCACTGCCAATATTTCAGAATTCCTTTGGGATAATAAGTAAAATGTAAAATGGCTTCATTTTCCGTTATGTGACAGCCATTGCATGCCTCGCTTTTCCTATCCCACTATATAATAAAAAAAGAGGATAGTGGATAAGAAGCTTTTCCCCTACCTCTTCAAAAACCCTAGAACCCATCGCAATGAAATACACATTTTCTTCAATTCCCAAACTGAGTAAAAAAAGAGATGAAGAAAAAAACCCAACTTGGATATCTTTCAAATACCGAAAAAAGCACGTACTGACGTTTCTACTCCCACTGCAACGGTTCAACCCATCAGCGATCAGCATTTTTTTAAACTTATCGATAGTTTTCATTAACATTCTGTAAGCCAGAGTAAAAAAATAACTGTAGAGCCCTATGTAGCAATGATATGGTCAACATCTCACCACATGGCATCTTTTGCAAATTTTTAAATATAACTGAAAGCACGTAATATTACACATCAAGTTTTTGGCTTTTGAGATTTAAAACAAACCAAAAAAACATTAACCGTTAAATATAAAGCGAAAGGTCCAATTGGAATGTTATAGGGCATTTGTAATAATTGCATTCGCGACATTTAATTAACAAGCGTCAAGTTACAAATGACATTTTGGTTTTGTATGCATGCAATCTTGCATAGCACGTTTGTATGGTAAGAAAGTTAGCATACCTAAATACGGTACCAAATACTAAGGTAAAGTTAAGCGAGCTTTCCTGCCATGCATTCGTGTTATGCAAGGTTGCATACATACATAGGACTGATAAAAACCTCTTACGATTGAAAGATAGACAAAAAATTGAGTTTGAATCCTAATAAAAATGTTTCATACATAACGAATCTGTTATCGATCAATCCTCACATGATATTGGGAATTTCTTCAATGGATGAAACGTTATAAATCTTAAATATTCCAGAGTTATTTGAAACAATTGAGAAATTCAATTTTTTTGTGAAGAGTGTCTTTTTATAAAGGTCTAAAAATGACGGATTTGACATGTAAAAATGCTGTTTTTCGTCTGGATCAGCTTTGCCAAGTTGTCATCACATCAGTCCACTGACATTTCATTATGAATTGCACTGATGTCCGTCTGCATTTCACTTTTAAAATGTAAGGCATTGCTTAGTAACGTGGACTTTAACATAGGTCATTCACCCTGTCAACCAAATGTGTTATTATCTTTGACATTTTTAAATTCAAACAGAGCTAAAAAATTCTTTTTCAATTCTATTGCAACATACCATGAATAAAGACGTCCACATCATTTTCAAACCAATGCATGCTTATTGTTAAAAGGAACATTTAATGAATACATGAAATGTCAAAAATATGTTTTCATTTAACTTTTTTCGGTTATGTTAACCATTGTAATGATGATAACAATAACAACTAAATTTGATGGTAGCTATTTTATAATTGCAGCTTATTCTATTGAAATAGTTAGTTAATAAAAAACACTGAAGTTGTAGCAAGTTTATTTCAGAATACTGTCTTCCCAGATGGAAAAATTATAGCCTATATTGAAAATTCCATATATATATAATTTTTACAATCGGAATATTCGATAATCAATTAACTAGAAGCAAATGTGCGCCAATCGCCAAACAAAAAGTTCATTTGCCAACCATAACCAGAACAGAATTGAGCCTTATTCCAAGCAATGGGACCTTAATGGAGCATGTGCCAAAAAATCAATATCAAGCTGGGTAAGTTCCCTCGAACCGGCAATGGCGGAGGCAGGAGCGCTTTTGGGTTATGTCACATCCGATGACATTACGGCACGGAAGCAGCCCGTGCTCGAGATAAGTGGATCCCTTGGCCTTAAAGGAAACAAGAAAACTCTGGAAAATTGTCAGATTGGTGTGGAAATAACACGGGTAACGACCCCCTTAAGGGCCATCACGCAACGGAATTACATATCCGAAGTAGATATCCTCGCAACAGCCATTTTGGGCGATATGCGCAAACGATACCGAAAGTTTAATATTCACAAAATGGAGAAAATATGCACCGATAAAAAAGACTGCGTTTAATATTTATAACCGAAAGGTGCCGAGGGCGGCCAAAATTACATACCGATACAGAAATCGCCTCCTGTTCGATAAAATATGGATTAAAATTGATAAACATGTGTTGGCAACATGGCTACATTTTCGAATGGAGAAGGAAAACCGTATCTCATAAGTAAGCACTAACTCAAATTGGCTTGTTGATCACATGCTGATTAATAAGTTTTAAAAGAAACGAATATGGATAGAATGCGCATTCTCATATGACAATTTATGGACATGCATGCCACATATGTATATTGGTATATATATATAATATAATATATATCAATATAATATATATCAATATAATATAAAAGAATATAATTGTCCAAATAATTCAGCATCTGTTATAGTTATTCGTCTTATTGTTGAACAATTCTATGATAAACCCATCTTTTTCAAAACTAAACATAAACATTTCTCTAAATATAATACATCAATCCACACGGCTAAACATACACAATTCCATAGCATATTGCAATAAAAAATATTGGATAATTCATTTTAAACCATAACCCCGACATGTATTCGGAATCCCCTTTTATAAAGCATTTTAACAATAGTTATCTTTTCCATGGAAACTCTCGGTTCCATTCAGATACGGTATAAATCTTTTTTTATCTAGATTTCATGTCTGAGGGTATTTTTTCCAATCATAAGTTTTTGCTTTTTGTGCGTACAGTAGTTCGCAAACGTGGCATAGAATCGTCACAGGAATTGGACGGTCATGGTCAACATTTTCAGAAGGCACGTCTAGCCTGGTTCAAATTGAGACGGTATAGCAATAAGGTTTAGTCATTTTTTATCTGGAATAAATGACCTAGTAGAATTGCATTCTAGTTTTTTCTGCCACAATGTGAAGAAAAAGTCTTTAAAATTCGTCGCTGGTCAGCACAGACGCTGCATATGTATACAAGTCTTGGGCTCGCTGACCAATGCATAATGGAAAAGGCGTTTGTAGATACGCATGCGCAGTTCGCCAACACATTCCTGAAACTTTAATGAAGTTTTGTGATATAGGAACGAAATAGGGGAAAGGAGAAAAGCCGAGGTGCAGTAACCTCTATTCAAACACAAGTTTGTCCTAATCGTGAAAGTTAAAGTAGGAGCGCCATAGCTTAACCTTAAGCCCCCTTAAGCACGGTATAATTTTCGACTGGGTCCTCTATGCTTGTAGTTTACTCCTCCTGCATATAAACCCATCATAAATTGAATTAGTCTTCGTAGCACTTCCCCTGCAGATGCCAACTCTGGAAGCAACTAAGTATTCCCATGGTGAATCTAAACACAAAATTCCCCGAAATATTTTAAACTGGCAGCGTCCTGCTTTTGCCGACAAACAATTAACTCTGGGATGTTGCGTGATCTTGAAAATTGTCAGAGCGCCGCGTTCACTTTTACGACATGCTTTAGTCAAAATTGATGCCAAAAGGGCATCGAGCGAAAACATGGCGGCTTGTCCAGAAACACCGACCTTAATTTGGAGCGCCATTGCCATCAGACATCAGAGCTCGTATAAAAGGGATCAAACATATTATACAGCCACATCCATATATATAAAAGGGTATTTTAAATATACATTTTTTGTACCATATTATACAAGTTACACTTTCAGAAATAATTCTAATCCACGTTTCCTTCCATACATTGGCATAAAACGCCATTAATGTTTTCAGATGGGTTTATCCATTTTAAACGGTATTCTAAAAAGTTACCTCTGAACTTTCTAGTTGAAAATTAAATTGTGGTACTAGTAAACATTATGTTACACCTGAGAGATTGATATTCATGTTAAATATGAGCAACTTTGGATTACATTGTCCTCTGGTGACTTTAATTTCTGGTTTGACACATATGGAAATTATATAGCAAACTATATGCAAACCATATACCGATAACCCCCACCTTGGATAACACCAGCATCTCCATCAGTTCAAACTCGTTCATCGTCAAAAAGGTGTCAAAAAGCTCTTTAAAAATAGCATCGAGAATCGATGTCCTGGTGGGCCCTGCCATAGAAATTTGTTCCTAAAGTGTCAAGAAATCCTTTGTCGTTGATAATGTATCGCAGAAGCGAGCAAGGTGTCTACGTCGCTATCTATATAGCCTGATATTATCTCCCACTATTGATTGGTGTCAGACCCGTGTTAAGATACACGGAGAAGTAACCCTTGGACCGGAACTATCATTGATTTCCGTTGAGAATTTCGTTTTGGCCGCACTGCAGATGCTCAGTCAATGAATAATAATCACGACGAGCGAAGTACATGATCTACTAAGGGGAAATAGAAAGCCGATTTTCTGCACGATTTTTAGACACTTCCATATAGTCAAACATTTGCATAATAAGAAACGCTTCGTTGGATCGCCTTTACATATGTGGAGAATATTGAACACTGGATCCTAACTAAGATAAGCGAGCTATAGGGTAAACTATTCAAATGTCACATGACGTTCTTAAAAATGGATTCTGAATACACATGCACAAAGTTTTTGATGAACAAAGATCTCTGCCAAAGATACCCCTTTTAAGATACCATGTTTTATTAAAAACATGAACATGTCACCGAGGTATAGAAACATGTTCGCAACAAGTTCTCATTTCCCTTGGGAATGATGATAAGCTCATGTGCTCAAATACTAATCATGGAAAAACCTAGAAAATCAGAAGGACGTTCAATAAGACCTCTTACGTGTGTAATGTTTCTTGAAGGACTCAAATCAGGTGAAAATGACGGGAATAGTGGAGTTATGGTCAACGAATTTTTACTGGATCATCTTCCCTACAGTCCTGCCCTGACACTGAGAGATTTCATAACTTTGGACCATCTGGTGAAATTCAACAAGCCATCATCGAGACCCTGGGCCAATTTTTGGGATTATGTGAAAAGACAGTCTTGATATTTTACTATATTTGTATGTGTACTTTGAATAAATTCAGATGCGTGAGGTATCTATCATATTGTTCACAAGTATCAGCAATCAAGATAAAATCATTAAAAACTAAAAAAAAAAAGAATTTGAAAACTTTATGCACGATTTTACATACATAATGACTAAAATATTTCTTTATAATTTTAAATTCTACATAATCGTGATATAGGAGTACTTTTTTAAATTAGGTAAGATCATATATTTACTTAAATTTAAGAGTTTAGAATTTTCCACCAGAAGATATAATATTAAGCTGTACATTACTCATGATAAATAAAGATGCATTTCTGTGAAATATGTACGATGTAAACGTTCAAATAAATACGTATATGCAAGTGAGTTATAAATATATGAAGACACGGTGAGAAGACGCTTACATTTTTGTCGAGATTGATGACAAAACGGTGGGAGAAATTATGGCAAACACGCTCGATCTAATAACTTACAAAGATGAGGGTAGACATAAAAAAAAACTAAACATACGTTATAATCTACCCCCTAATAGCGCCATTAACAATGCAAACTTTGCACATATATAATGAATGAACGACTACTGCATCTTCAAATAAAATATGTAGAATTACTATGAGAGAATTGCTCTTGTTCTTAAAGAAATTTCCCCATCCACGAGACCATTAATTCAAATTCCCTTTGTATTGCATCCACGCACATCTTTAAAATGAACAGTGGATATTTTTTTTCCCTCTCATGTATATGTACAGTATAAAACACCTTTAATACGCTGCACTGTCATACTTGTAATAAATTTATACTTCACAAGCAATCATGATTCAATTCACTTAGAAAAGCTTAATAATAGATTATTGTAGGCGAATTTGATTTACTGATCCACATGTATTAGTTATTACAATTTTCTGTTACAGTTTCTGTTATAGTTTGGTGACGCCACCATTGGTGGTATATGACACGTTATTTTAATGTTTTTATAATGCATATCCACACATAGACATATGTGTGGGCAATTCTGCCAAAGTCGACTAAAAAAAGTTGTGTACTAGGATCGACCACAAGGAATGACTGGTAATTTGATTTTAAGACTGAATGTGTACAGAATATTCAGGATAAAAAAACTAACTAACAAAGCAACCCATTTCCAGGTTAGGAAAACATTACAGAGCCTTCAGTAAGTACATTTATGTTTCGTTAGAGTGGTAATCGCCTACCTGAAGTGTTCATGTGCGTCTTAAGCGTATTTACTTCTCAAAAGGTCTTTCAACAGTAACGAGAACCATTTTGAGGAATTTTCATTTCAGCAAAAAAGAGTTAAATAGCTATTCCTGCTAGTTCTTAGGAATTATGCAATTTGCAATAGTAGAAACAGGCTCCAACAATGAATTAAGGGTCTCGCTATAAAGGGTTGGAATACCAAGAGATCTAACAAATAGCACAACGAACCAAGACTCAAATAGCGCCAAAGGCAATTTTCATCCATTTTGTTCAATGTCTTTCGTTGGATGAAAATTCATGACAATTTCTGAGAAATTTCAATAAACTAAGTCGCACAAACTGGTCTCAAAGTTAACTTATGTAGCTGTGAAGACATTTAAGAAAATGTATATAGATAAAAAATCCGTTTCCATAAAATTTATATCTGGGACTGAGACGTAAATTTAAGTAACAGATATTGATTTTATGGATTGACTAAATGACAACAAACACAAACAAGGCTTATTATTGCATGACAAAGCTGCTTGCTATCTTTTAGACTAGGCATCTCAATGCTATATAGTGCAAGGCGCGCATGTAATTGACTTGTCACGATGACGTAGGTCCCTTCTGTCCATGATCCCTTAATGGTATAATCTTGTTATTCACAGAGCCATTGACAAATGCCCAGTGGGGCAGCAGGTATTGGCATCCAATGGCGCACAGTTCAACCAATTAGCAAACATGGCTCCACTGCTTTCCAGCGAAAATAGATTAAAACAGTCAATTCATCCGAGGCAATTAAACGTCAGTAACGGACAAAAAATGGCGGCTCCATAAACGCCAAATCACGCAGTCATGCAAGGAGTAATCGATTTGAAGCATTCACAGCCGGATTCAGCTAAGAATATTTCCGTTTCTAATCCATTTTTATATTTTAATAATAAAGCTGAAAGCCTAGGGATACATGGCTCACATCCTTTTAAATAATTAAATTGCAATCAAGCAGCGCCCCCTTCTGAGTACCTCTCTGCATCAATAGTGCTCTCAAGGGGACAACGTGGCTCAAGTAGATAAAAAAACCTTCATTTTATTAACGAATCTTAAAGGTTCACCTTCGCTACGTGCTATTTCTTGAGTCTACAAGCTATGTTTAACAATGGTACATACAGTAGTGTAACTACAATTTTTGAGCCCAGAACAATATTTATTTTAGGGCCCCTTCAAAACCGGTAGCCGTTACACCGCCGCTGCTGAACTTACGCCCTGGGCCCTCAGGAGGCGCCCTTAAGCACTACTTGCTTAATACCTGATAGTTATACACCACCTTCGAAATTTACACTTTGTATAAGTATCACTAACCGCATACTATAACATTTACAGTAACACATGTTACCAACTGCTTAATTGTTACTTTACCTTTTAGCAAAATATTTAATAAAACAAAAACTTACTTTGAAATGATGTTTCAGATCTTTAGAAGTCAAGTTCAGATACCTCTGACAAGCTCCAGGGTTGCACATGCATCCGGTACGAAAATGAATGTCGTGTACGGCGGCCATTTTTTCCACCTAAAAACGATACAAATTTATATTAATTAGCCAAATTGAATTTTGTCCATGCTTAAAGTGATTGTTTTAGAATTTGGAGATGAACAGCGAAATTTAGACGTGAACATACAATATTTATATACAGTAATTCGACAACGTTTTGGCAACTTAAGGCCTTCATCAGTTGCTTGGAGAAATCCCTGCGTGGACAACATTTTCACAAATCCCTAACGGTAGACGACATAAGGTCACTTGCTCCAAGTGCTTCAAAGTTTGGGAATCCCTTACAACATACGAAATAATAAATACTACCTTGAATCAAAAATATTTACATGTACATCTACATGTATGCTGCGATACACATCAAGTTTGGTAAATCATTAGAACCAGTACAACACAACACCAGCAATTAGGTTATAACTTTTAAATCTCGTCAAAATTAGTCAAAATTTTCAGAGAATCGCCCAAATAAGCCGTAAATACTACAATGAGTCAAACGTATTTACATGTATACTGATGCTGCAATAAACAACAGTACAACACACAACACCACTATAGCTGTAACTTGTCCATATCAAGTCAATTGCTGTACATTCCTAAAGTCGCCGATGGCTAAACCGCAGAAGCTATAGCAAACTGCACACAATACGTTCACATGCCAGGCAACATCAAGCTTCGAAGAATGTATATATACGTATATAAAAGACAAGCTGAAGGAGGTAATGAAGTAAGGAACAAATTCTCTTTAGGAACCTCCAGGATCCTTTATGCTCTGCCTTGTCAATTTCCATATTTCCATCACTAAAGTGTCCTCGAGGTCCACTTGTGGTTTCACTTAGGTTTCTAGTGGCCGACATTTCACGACATGGATGATGGAAACTGAAGAGGCATGTTTGGGAGAGCAAAAAAGGATAAGTTGGAAGGAGGGTCATCTCAGGGATAGATTTCCTTTCATTTTCATCTCACCTCTGCAAACCCGACGTAGTGACCATCTGACCGCAAAAGATTAAAGTTGACGATGGCTCCTTGGGTTTCAACGTCTTCAAAATCCGTCTGGCAATAGAGGATGACCGCCGGCTGACCGTTGCCATGGTGATAAGTGGCCAGGCGTTGATGCACGTAGCGAGCCAAATTGAAGGTATACCCAGTGATGGTCATCGGGTTACCTGCGAAAATTTGCGAACACAATTTCATTATACTTTTATTACTTTTCGTCTCCGATTTTCGTAAATTTAACGATGTTATTGGGTAAAAAAACGGGGTAAACAGATACGATGACGCTAATGCCATGGTGATGAAGTCATAAGTGCTATCTACTGAAAATGCCATTGATGTTCTCCTGTCGCCTATATAATACCAAAGGTCTATGTCTAAGACAGAGTCGCAAACTTATATATGGACATATCAGAAATTTGTATTAATATACAATCATATATGGTCCTATATAATGTTTACACCCGGGGTTCTATAATCCCTTTATTCATCTGTAATTCAAATTCAAATTCAACAGTGTTTAGATGGAAAATTCTTTCCAATATTAGGATGATGAAATTTCAAAAGTCTTTAATATATTACATATATCAGCATTTGACTATGAATGTCGCATTGAAACACAATATATAGGACAAGCTATAGCATGGTAAAGCACCACAGTCATATTCTCTTGAGGAAAACGCCTGTAAATATTTGCTTTCTCGTATGTATGTCTTTCATTCCCTATTCATGCAGATTCAATCCGATGTATTCACTGTACTTCAATGTCAATACACCTGAAGATACATTTCAAACACTTAATTAAAAATGAAACTACAACACAAACCCCATGGTCGTGGACTGTGATTATGATTCTCTCATAGCACTGCTGCCTTACGGCCAAAGGAAATAATATATTAACCAAAATGATTCCCGGAATGTTCTTTACTGTTTATGGAAGGACTAAAAAGTATACAACATTTGTAATAGAAAAACCGAAATTTGAAAATATAGCAATACACAAAATAAGAATGCAAATTCTAAAAATAACTCAATACGAAGATGACTTTGATACCAATACCTTTAGAAACATTTTTAAAATAAAGAAAATTACTGGTATATTATATTAAACATTCCACAGTAGTAATGATAAATAAAGCAGTATGTTACATAGAAGTCAGATCTTCTAGGGATGTGTGGGGAAAAATATGAAGGACCATGTACACAAACTAGTACAAGTATGCCCAATTTCTGACGTATACCCAATAAGGTCTCTGAGCATTTCCCTCAAATTATATTCTGGCAAATGTATATTTTCTAGTTTCATGTTATATTTTCGGGTGAAAAAATCCATTGTATCTCGTATTTCTCCAGTTTTGAATGATCCAAAAGTGGGTGCGATTTGAAAGCCATATAAAATTGCATATTTTATTTGCGGTAATACGAATCCTAAGAATGAGCAAGGGGTGAAAAACTCGTTGTAAAAACTGAATCCGTATGCAAGAGGAGAAGTGCAATTCAGCAAAAGAATCAGTTGCTTGTCTTGAATTTCAGTTTGGGGATTTTTTTCCTCTCCCTTCAAAGCCTCTCTCTCCTCATAATCTGTTGTTTCTTATCAACAAAACACAAGAGTCAGTGAATAACAAATATAAAGTGAGGAGGGTTTCATTGTATTCGTTTACAGATGCATTCGGTGAAAATCAATGAGAAAAAACTGCTAGCTGGCACGCAAGGCCAATACACCGAAGGGGGAGGAGGAGGGCATCTGTCCCCCCCCCTCCCCCTCCTAACACGTATAAGGGGGACTACAACATCTCTCTCATGTAATGAAGCTATTTGGATGTTGAGCATGAAGAGCACAACTAAAAGCCTTAGTGCAGGCC
The DNA here is from genome assembly GCA_033995625.1 of Ophyiulus pilosus. Lineage (NCBI taxonomy): Eukaryota > Metazoa > Arthropoda > Diplopoda > Julida > Julidae > Ophyiulus > Ophyiulus pilosus. The sequence continues at coordinate 57,815 of JAUJYV010000176.1, forward strand.
TTCTTATTTTTTTACTTTGCCTCTGACAATATTGAAATCGTTCGAGCAAACTCCTGATTGAGCCAAGTTCACGTTAGGCAATAATCAAAAAGCACGGCGGGGGAATAAAATATATGTATTAAAAGGAAAATGCATTTGGATGTCTAGGCACGTACCAACGAACCTGGTTGCGTGACACAGGAAGAAACGACCAAAATTTGTAAGAAAAAAACCTTCTGACTGGAAAATGAGTCGTCACACTTGGAATCCATTCATGTGCTGGAGGGGTTTTGGAGAAATACATTTTTATGGGAAAAATAAACCATGCACAAAATATAATGTGAAAGATAATAAGGGAAAAATGTAGTGCTTTTAATTTTGTTTTAAAGATAAAGCCAACAAACTTTTGTAATTAATTAAAAAATAAAAGTTGTTTAAAGCAAATTAATTATAAAGTAAAATCTAACATCTATGTTAAATGAAAAAATAATTTTATTTCATCTTCGTAAACAAATTTAGCACAAATTTGCATGTGATAAAGCTGACTATGTACCAGGTCCATACATTATTAACAGAAATAACGTACATATTGATTGTTTTAAAGTAAATAATAACCAATTGACACATGTGAATTTTGAATGTTTTTAATAATTGTTCGATTTCTGCCATATGTGATATTGCATTGTCAGCATAGATTTCCCTATTTAAATGAATAAATGTTATTTCCATCCCTGGCTGAATAACAGTATTTAAAAATGTGTCCTCCAAATCCCTCCCCACCACTAATTATTAGTAATTTGAACAGCACATTTTCCATCGATTTACTCGTTTTAGTTTTTTCATTCTGGCCAGAGATGTCGCTATTGGTATGATATGGATCTGTCCAATTCAACCTATACTACTAATAAGAATAAAGTGCATTGCAATTTTAATTTTTTTAAAAATAAAATCCACAGACTCAAGTAACACACTTGTTTACACACATAATTACAGAGATCGTTAAGAAATATTGATCCAATACTGTAATTACAGGCAACTCGATATATATGCACTTGGTCTTGAGATTGAATGTAGACTATTTATTTCAGAAATTAATTATAGCAATCATTATATGGTCTAGACTCGCTAACGGTGCTTTAAGGGCAATATCTATAACAGTGAATTTTTAAAACGATTATTAGAAAAATATTTTCATAAATTAGCAAACAGTCATTAAAACTGGAAAACTAACTTTCAAGATAGTATAGTCCAAGATGTTCTCCTCTACTACCACCATGTACCATCTAATTGTTGATAGTGAACCATAGTTCACCATGCTCCAAGGCCATTGGATCATGGAACATGCTCCATGCAAGCCTCTCATGCTCCAAGGTCCTTATTGTTAGGCTACACTCAAAGAAAATGTAACGAGGCTGTATTATCCAGTTCTACAACGGCATCGACCATCCCTAAATTTTACTAATTTTTGGCATATTATAAAACGTTCTTTAGACATCTATATTACGGTTTCTAAAATTAATTCATATATGCATATATGAAGTTGTTTTTTTATTTTCAAAATATTTCATTATAGTGTATTTCAGTTTTCTCCGAAAATGATGAAAAATTCCATATCTTACATCATCCTTGTCTTGATGAATGAAAATGGCGGATGAGAACAAATGATGAAAAATTCTATCAAAGACTATATGTATACAGCAGCATTGTGTTTTTTTTTATTCTGTTTTGGTGGATATAAATCCGCACAATGTAATGAGTATAGTGCAAGAGTAAACCCATTTCTTATTTTCGGAATCAATTCGCGATCCTGCCAAGTTTTTCTTTTATCTCTTAAATCCTCCATTGGTAAGGATGAGCAGAAGGAATTGTCAATATTGTTTCTAGATAACTAATAAATCCTTGCCGTTAACATTGGATTTTTTTCCCCTCTGGAAACAGACCAAAGAATCTCTATATAATAATCTCTCGGTTATCACACTTGATTACACAGAAAGCTTCACGACGCCGCGTGGGTAGGGTCTCAATAGGAGAGATATAGATAGAGGGGCACTATACTTGTAGTAGCACGGTGGACAAAAAAAGATCATTTTCAATCCTAGATATCGGCCCAATGAATCATCATTTTATCAGCCAATAAGTTGGCTCGGGATATCTTAATACGTTTTGACGTTTTCCTCCATCACCACGAGTATAAATACACTTTGGCAAGAGTCAATATTTGGGATTCTTTAAGGAGAAAAAAAGAGTTTGGGAATGGGTTTATTATATACGAAGAAAAGAAATGTTGAAAGTTGACGAGAGGTGGGTTGCACCAAACTCTGAAGAGTAATTTGGGATTAAACCTCAGCTAAAAACCACTTGAAGGCTACTTATGAAATGAAAAGACTTCATACCTGTAATTCTTTGCACGCTATCGAAGCCGTGTTGTACAGCGAGTATATCCAAGAATGGCACCGTTCCAGATTCAAATCTAATAAATAAATAAACGTCCACTCTCAAATATTGTCAATATGTCAAACGTTGTATTGCACAGTTAAAGCTTGATTTGAAGGGACGATAAAATGAAGTCTGATAAGCAGAAGAGACAGATTTGAACAAACTCTCAAAAAGATGCCCTAGAACCAAGAATTTGTTCAACCTACAACATTCAACAGCCATCATCAAGTGCCTTAGATGTATAACGAAAGATTTACAAAATGAGCAAGCGACTATGTTATAATTGTTTAAAATTAAGAGAGACTATTACCGTATTTTCTCAGTAGACAGTTTTCGCCAGCCAACGTCTTTATACTAACCTTAACTATAATGGCGGGAACGGACGAACCACGCATGCGCACACATGACGTTCAACTAGTTCATTGTGTAGTTCAATGCAATGCTCCTCCTCCCTTCCTGCCATTACAGTTATGGTCAGTATAAAGACGTTGGCTGCATGGCGAAAACTGTCTATTTATAAGACGCCATCGATTGTAAGATGCACAATTCTAAGACGCACCTCGTTTTTAGAGATTCTTCTATGGGGAAAAATAATTTGACGAGACTCACTTTATCATCTGATTAAAAAGTGCGTGTCAATTTTGTTGGGTGCATACATTTAATCAATCTAAATTTCTATCGAAAATTATAAGTGCACAACTAATTGCCTATAGATTGCCTAGCAAACAATAATGCATTTACATACTGGGTTAAAAAAAATGAAATGTTAAGATCTGTAGAATATGATACATAGTAAAAACAAACTTGTATTGAATTTAAAAACATGAATTTTAAACCATTTCCAACTAAAATTAATAGAATTAAAATAACAACATGTTGCAAAAATCTTGCATTTTTAGATAATATTTCTGTTTTCTATAATGCTATTATGTATAAGCAACAACCAGGCAATTTGTAGAATAGAATTTCTTTCCCCATGTGAAGTGAATTTTCTTTTATGGCAAGCTCTATATCAAATACAAATATCAGAAAACAAAATTACTGAGGAATATTTATAAACTCCAGTATTGACTTAATGAATTTTATTTTTAATTTGGACTTCAGCATTAAGTAAAGTATTTCAAAATTGAATAGTAGCTGAATTTTGTGAGTATAAGGCCAGTGAACTCGGGTTTCATCAAACGGGGCACCGCTTTAATCGCATCTTCAAACGGTTTATCAGATACAAGAATTTTCAATCTACTCGCAAAGAAAGAAACCTTGTTAAAAGAAATTGAAGCCGACACAGGCACCACATTTTTTTCTCCACATAAACAACTTCAAAAATTCAGAGCTTTATCATTGGAAAACATCCAATTTGATGCTGCAATTCAGTGGAAAAGAGGGAGGAAGTGGTCGTCCACAAAGTACCCCATCCAATTACGAAGAACACAAGTCCATGCAACGCCTTGGTCACGTGCTTTTTTTGGAATGTACAAAACTAAAGATTTATTGATGCACAAACTGATTTGAACGTGATAATTTACAGCCTGATAAAACCACCATATTTTTCATATTTTGAAAATAAAAACTAAGTGTGATTTTAAAGTATTATAAAACAGCAAGTCATTAGAAAACATTAATAATTCTACAAGTCATTTAAAATCATTGAAGAATGAAAAACATGGTGGTCATGTACATTAGAGAGTTTGAGCCAGCCAACGTTAACGAAACGATAACGATAACGTTGGTTGGGTCAAAGTCTCTATTTTAAACAGACTGTATTGATCAACTTGCGATAAACTACTAGTTGTGTATGACATTTCCAATGTCGACGACAGTCATAAATTATGTAGCACTGATTGTACTTACTTTTCCACCAAATTTTCTCTGAACACATGAACATCTTCTCGGGCAATGGCCACCGAGACGCTTCCTCCACCGAAGTAGCCAGGCGTCAGCAGAGATCCGGCTGATCTCTTGACCATCAGAGCTCCCAACCCCGTGGGAAATCCAAACATTTTGTGGAAAGATAGGCAAACAAACTCCGGTGTCCAACGGCTTAAATCCAAGGTTGAATTCCCCACATAGCAAGCCGCGTCCAAAAGCACCGACCATGTTTTCCCGCCATGGGACTGACCATTGGCTAGAAATTTGTTCAAGGCGCCATTTTGGACTGCCCGGATCCATTCCAAGGGGTATTTACGACCGCAAAAATTACTTTCAGCGGGATATGCAAATAGGCAATTTTGCACTGTTGTAGATGGCGTGATGATGATGTTACTACGATCCGACACATTCCTAAATGTCTCGTTGCACTCATCGATGCTGATACAACGTGACGTAGCACCGTGATGATTGGCAACAGCTCGAACACCAAGAATGGAAGTATGGTTATCTTCCAAGTAAACAAAATGTCCATGATTTTCTGGATTGGGTTCGCTGACTGGAACATTTTTGTTGATCTCCTTGCTTTTCCAGTCGAAGGATTCGGCTAAAAGTCTCAAGGTTCCAGTGGCTCCTGAAGTAAATATGACGTGGTAGTCATCAGTACTTGTATTAAAATATTGCGCGACCCTGAAATGATAAATAAACGAGAAATTTAGGACAGAAGTTGGCACCTTAAAGGCATCTTCAGCACGTTGATAAGAGTCAACACTTCAACCATGTTTAACTGATAGGTTTGTGTCAACCAGATTCTACAACAGATTGGCAAGAAAATTTTGTTGCCAAATCCCAATGGAGATTTATCATGTGTAGTTTAGATATTTTATGGTATGCACATATTGAATATGTACCAGATTGGTTTCATGAGACATGTTCGTATTATGTAGTGTACATAATACAGCATAAGCAAAACGTGTTCAACCACATTGAAACTTTTCATATTGTATCTCATACGAAAAAAAACGTGGTAATAAACTAGAAAATGTTAAAACCCTGGTTTTTGACAATCTGACTGATATCTCTCTCAGCAGCAAAAGGGTCAATCAGAAAGTCAAATGAAACATGCAAAAGGCGGTCGAAGCTATTCTTGTCAGCACCGTTTTCTTAGCATTCTAAATCTCCAGACGGCAATGTGGAAAAGCTTTTAAAGGCACGAAATTACATCACTTCCGCCTTGAATTTATTGGCAAGGACCATCGTTTTTGCAAAAGCCGTTAATACGGAAAACGATCAAAGAGATTACGTTTTAACAAAACGACGAAAAGCATTAAGAAACCATTTGATTGCCTCTCACAATGTATATTCACCGTTTTCCTATTTCAGCTGCTGCAGTCTTTTACTCGTTCAAATTGATAGGGAAATAAAAAAACACCCCAAGGGAAGTTTCTCAATTAAAGGTAAATTACGACAAACCCATTACTCTGATTTTCTTGGATGAAAACCTCAAAGTATCAAGACGGGCCAAGGAAAATTAACGGCGGTTTGTTATATCCAACGACTTCGCTAAACCATGAAGGAAGGAACAGATCCTCTATTGAATCAAGAGAATTTAAGAGAAACGCAGTCCAATTTTACTAACGAGGGTGGATTAATCGACCAAAGTAGCTTAATTTAAAAATACGCGAATAAAATCGATGCTTACTTAAGAGCTTCTTATGCTAATTTGGCATATGAAGATTTTTTTTAACAATTGAAACTAGTCATGTTTCTGAAAGTCAAATACCATCCAAAATTTCCATATACAGAATATGAAAAAAGAGAGAATGGAAGGTGAAGTTTACTTAATTGCATTTGTTAATGATGTTAAAATATTTACTCTGTTTTTATGCACAGCAGTATATCTTTATAGCAAATTATTGTTGGACAAGACGTGGCTAAAATACAATTTATGAGACAATTTTGAAACAAATATGGTCGTTTTAAGAAATATTCTCGAGTGGAAAAATTAAGTTGTAATTCAATATAACACTATATGAGATGCTAATATTTTGAGAAATAATCAAAATCCATGTATATATATATTTTTTCCATCCAGATGGCTACAAGTAAAGTTATTTTGGAGCTTCTAAAGTTAGTGAAGTTAATGTTCCAATTGTTAGAGGTACCGTACTAGAAATAAAGGTGACTAATTTACTCGAGTGTTTTCATATAATGACAACCAAATAAATGTTTTCGTGTGATTAATTAAACAAACCCATCTCTTAATTTGCCACCTACTGGCTTCACTTTTTCAACATGGATATATAATGCGAGTAATCGCTATTATTGGGTGATGAATGAAGTCATTAGAGGTGTTTATGCGTGTCTTTACAATTAATAGTAAGGGGCTGACGGCCAAGCGTGTGTTTTACTGAATGACCAATAGGGAATATAGGTCATTAGATGGCGAAAAAAAAGCATCTATTTTTCATACTTTTCCTAATTCGTTGGTCGTATTTAATGCTCCATTTGAATTCGTCGAAACAGTTATATATAGTTCAATTGGTCGGAGCGCCGTATGGTGACATCATAAAGGATAGCGTTCTCTCACATTATTCACGATGGTCAATAAAGTGGACATTCATTAAGAAGAACAAAAGGGGGATAATAGCCGAGGCATTGAGTAATTTAGCAATTTATATGAACTCCAATTAAAAGATCGGGATCGTTAATTTCCCTCAGCATGCACTGACAAGTAGGCCTAAGGCCTGTGAGACTCTTCACACGGGCCTCTAGCATGGAAAGGCACGTCCCGGATGTAATTTCAAACGGCAATTTCCTAGATAATAAACGTTAAATTTAGTACCGCACAAAATCCACAGCTTAGTCCTGTCTTAAATTGACATCGGAAAGGTTAACCGAGTTCAGAAGGGAGGGATAACGCGACATCTGGCGACAATGCTGTTAGCAGTTGTCGTCTTACAATAATTTCATTTTTTTAAAAATTGGTTTGAATTTGGGAAAGTTAAATAAAGTTAGCCTAAATAAAGTCAGGATAACAAACAACTTCACATACATATACATTTTAGTTAATTAAGTTATTCTAATACCGCACAAAATCCACAGCTTAGTCAAGGTGGATAAATTTAGTGGGAGTGCTGCGACAGTCAAACGGTCAGCACTGCGGGAGTGACAGTGCTCTCTCGCCCTCACAGCCTCGCTTGCAGCTTCCTATGTACGCATGTGCACAACAGTCACTCCACGCCACTGGAACTGTGGAAAAGCCTATTGTTATCATTATTTCAGACTACCAAAGGTTAGGTCCTTAGGTACCTTATAAGTTAGGTTTATACATACATTTACATAAATCCATACAGATCCGCCCATGGTAGGTCTGGGATACTGCGAAAATACCGACTTATCGTTCCACAACAGTGACAACACTTTACATCATTCCTTATCCGATGATCGGATGCAAACATAATTCTGTCGTTTAGGTTTTTTGCGCTGACAAGTGGTTTGCAGACAGTCTGTCTGCCATGCAAACCAACATTATAAGAGGAAAGCCTTCTGGTTGTATGACACTAAAATAGATGTTAAGCAAAACCATCATTTCCTTGTGGATGCCTTTGGCAGTCATTGTCCGATCAGCAACATGTTTTCATTAGTCCCCAACGTATCAGTCCAGAACAAACATTGCTCCAGGATTGGAAACATTGAGCAATTGTAACCATACAATGGATTGATTAACGCCAAAATTGCACTGACATCGCTTATTAGTTACTGTCTTCAAAATTCTGCTTTTTTAATGAAGTCAAGATATATAATGGTCTTTGGGCATCATTAAGTTTTTCAGGTACCCAATATCAAGGTATACAACTTGTTCAGATAGTCGAGTTTTGCATCTACAAACAAGGAAAACTCTTTACAAGTTATCTAAATCATGCTATATAAATTCTGGACTATTTTACGAAGTTATTACAATTGCTAATATCGTTACATTTTACTCAAACATGGACCTAAGAAAAGGATATATCCTGGTATACGTGTAAGACTCATGCAGTTTTATTTAATTTTTTATGTGTAATTATTTGTTTAAAAATAAACTAGGTATTTAAAGTTCCTTTTATTTCTACAAAGAAAGGACTCCTTAGGTTTAATCTCCCACTTTTGAATTTTACCATAGCACATATTGGGTTTACGACCCTCTTAAGCAACCCCTTTTGAGGCAATTTCGACCAAAGTTAAGACTACTGCATGTATATCATTAATTCCTGCGCTTCCAAAGCCTCGAGGTTAAGAAACGAAACCTTAAAAAGTTGGCGCGGTGAAATTAATTCACTTGATATTATAATAAGGAAATTACATTTGACGTAGACAAGCGCATCCTCTTTTTTGAAAACTGTGCATGCTATAGGCCCAACAACATGAACAACAAGGACCATGCAAATTCATCGCTGCTATATATTGTCGTACATTCCCCATTCGCATCCAGGCATTTTTGTAATTAGTGCTCGCGTGTCGTCTAATTAAGTCAGTAATTTAATTTCCGCTTCCGAGGGACTAAGTTTCAGCATGTAAGACACTCGAATTCAGTGGGGTCCGGTTGAAAGGGGTCTTGCATAAAGCGCTAATCAAGGCAAGTGGGAATGGGAGACAAAGGGTTAATTTGTTAGCCAAATAACGAAGAAGGGGGTATTTTTGATAATTAGACGAAAGAGTTGACAAATATGAAACCCGAGAATTAGTGCAAATAATAACGTTGTCGAACACGCTACAAACAAATTTCACTGAGTCGGGCATTAGAATAAGGTTGGAGATTTAATATCCATCTTTCAACATCGTGTTCAGTGGTCATCATTTTGAAATAACGATACAACTTGTATCATCAATTGCAATGTGCTTTTTGTTACAAGTCATTTATTGCAGATAGCTTGCAGATAGCGGCAGACTGATTCTAAAAATCTTGATTGCTAGAATACAAATTGGTTCCACCCACAACTAATTCAACCTATTTATTTTTTATATGAAATTAATTAAATTATCAAAAAAATATACATAAGTGGAAAAATAGCAAAACTTGCCATTGTTTCGAATAAGTAAAGTATCGATATGTACATTGTTTATTCTTTTTGGATAGGTTTAAAGTTCTAGACAAAGACATGGAAAATATATTTTATTTTTCTAAATTTTATATCACGCAAATTAAGACGACATGGATAGCTCTGCAAAGACTAACTTTTTGCAATAAAATGCTAATGTATAAAGCATACGTGACTGTCAAATTATAATTCTATTAGAAGTTGATGTTTATATGTGTTCCAATAATTGAAGCTGATGTTGAATTATACGATGCTCAAATTAAAGATCCAATTCATCATGAAAACGAATCCTAAACAATGACATCTAATATAATTATAGCTTGACAGACATTTTATTCCCTACCATTATTTTGTATAATTTTTTTCGATTATTTTTATTTTTATCGAAATACGCAATTACGTAAAAACGTCATTTTCATAATAACTTTGTCATTCAACTTCACGAACCGTCAACTTAATTACTAATTATACACTTAGAAGAAAAAGCAGCGTTATGCTGCATTCTGTTTTTATATTAAATGCTAATCATTAAAAAAAAGTGTTAATGTGCCCATAAGACAGAGGAATTGCCCAAACATGGAGGTTGGACAGCAGCTAGCATTTTACGAGTTTTGCAGCTACCAGACTACTAAATGGCATATTTGCAACCCGATACCTCATCATAGAATAACTAATTTGAAACAACACGAATCAGCAGAAATTTAACAGACAATATTTAGCAAAATTGTAAGCCTTTAAAGATAATTCAGATACCGCCTTTCCCCTGCACTTACAATTCCGTCAATTTCGCAAAACTGAATAATAAGTATAGTAATTACAGCTAAAACTACATTAAATAATGCTTGCCTAGTACTATGATGGCATATTTGCACAAAAAGGAAAAACACATTAAAAGCCCATAACAGATCCCGCCAGTATAATCACGTCAGTATATTTATTTAAACATCCATAATGATAATTACTGGCTATATATCCGTTCTCTATTAATCACTGCAGATATTTATTTATTGGCGATATATTGCATAGAAGGATGGTGAAAGATTAAGCTATAACTGCCCATTAAATTGTTTTCTACATTAGCCATGAAGATTTAACGTATCTTTAAATCTGAAATTCTGGATGGACTTTGTTGCAGTTCAAACGTGGTTAGGATTAACCATGCAATTTCAAAAGTTGGTGGAATTGACTATAAAAGTCTCGAATGATGAATGTCCAGTACATTTAAGCAGGACGGGTGGCCTACCGAATTGAATAAACGAAGATTAAACGAAGTTGATGCAGACAACGAAGCGAGCAATTTGTAACAATTACAGACGAGATTGCATTGTCCAAGATCAAGTGCAAAACAAAGATTGCATTTTCTTGGGTTTTGGCCAATAAACGACTTGGATAAATAAAATAAAAAATATAAAAAAACAAGATGCATCGATTCTCATTAGGGAACTACAAGAAAAACTTGTGAAAACTTAAAGCGACGGTGGCGACATCTGGCATCTATAGCAATGGAATCGATCGGTTGTGTAAACCCAATCCTATACTTATGACACTGAATATAGTATATATATATATATATAATAAATTGGGTATATATGGAAATATATACACATTTATATTCATATATGATCATAAATCTACATTTAATATACACTGTATGTATCATATAACAAGTAATACTTTGAGAAGTCCACCTTTTCTTCCATGGAACGTCATAAAACGCCATATATGTTTTCAGACATGTATGAAAATGTTACATATGAACATAATATGGTATATCAGAAATTGGATATACTTGCCCATGAATACTCATTCATGTATTTCAATCTATACACCATATCAAAACTGTACATGTAATTTGAGCATAATCAACTGTTTTATTCCATACTTGGACATAAAACGTTATATAAGTATATGGTCAAATATTGTGTTTTCAGACTTATACAAAAATGTCATACCGTACATCTCCACAATATACTAATTGTAGTTCGGTGACCGATATTACCCAAAATCTTATAAGGGCCTTCCAATAAGGAGATCTTTGGCTTAGAAGAGGAAAGATTAAAGTGTCTTCGGACCTGGTGCACAAACATGGGATTATGGATTATTTCTAAAAAAAATCTTAGAAATCATCAGCAGTGAGCGGAAAAAACAAGTCTTGGAAGGAAACCAATTATATTGGTATGACGTCATAAAGGATCACCCATGATGGTGGCGCCCTCCCTTGCGTATCACTGTGGAAAGAAGCCAAATTATAGTTTTAACTTTACAGAATTTCATGAATAAAGCAATATCGCTGAATTTATCAAAGGACATTTTTTTTATCTTTTCCTGTCTTTGCATTACATACGTCTTTTATTGGCTGAATTGCATTTGGTATCCAGCTTAATCCAGTGACTGAAGCCGCAAAAAGCCATAAGCCGGCACCAAAATGCCATCGAGAGAAGCAGAATGGCATTTTGGCACAAGCTGAATTCATCCCGAAGTACAATAATGATTTACCAAAGGAACAAGAATGATAAGCATTTCGGCTGTCCTTCCCTTGAAACAACGGTCGAAAAATTACATTTTTTTACTCATGGATGTAATAAGGCTTCCGATTTTATTTCTAGGTTGGGAGACTGGGATTTTCCAATATTGAATGCTCGCATTTGTAGACGGAAAACGGAGAATTGAATTCCCAGAAAATTGCGCCATTTTGCATCTTTTTTATCCATTTTTTTTTGTTTATTTTATGCATGATATGCGCTAGTAGCACAGCGAGGGAATTGTACGCAAAATTGAAGGGTTTTCCCTATATACTCTAAGAAATATTTCATTTGCCAGCTAGTTTATATTCATGCAAGATAGTTTACCTAAAACTCGAAAATCTTTATTCTCTTCTATTTTGTAGAGATACTAAGGGATTGATTTTCAGATGTGGATGATGACTGGCGTTTGTGCTTTCTTGATATAAGAGAGTTTGAGCCATCCAACGTTAACGAAACGTTAACGGTAACGATAAAGAAAAACAGCGCTGGGGCCCGGTAAGTATAAAGACGTTGGCATGTTAAAATGTAACTTGAAAATTATCTTAAAATTATCTTGAAAAAATATAGAATGGTTAGACGAACAATTATTTACTATTTCTGTAACTTAATAGTATATCAAAGGTATTTTGAATAGCACTTCGTATACATTAAATAAATTTACAACGTATTTTGAAAGTAAGGCCTTAACCATCTAAAATAAATTATTGATTTTAAAATATTGTACACTAGATTTCATATTGTAAAATTGCAATTTCATCGAATAAAATCCGCCAAATACAACTAATCAAACCTGTCTTACCAACTTATGCATAATGCTTTCACGAACCATAGACGAGGTTTACAATTTGCGTCTCTGTGAATCTTATTTTAAATATTACATAAAATGGTAAACATCTGAACGAAGTTATCGCCCAGGTTTTTGTGGACCCAGTGCTGAAGAAGGCTAAGAGAACATATACGAGTATAATAGTGACGTCTCTATATCAAATTGGGACACAATGGGGAAAAACGTAGAAAAATACTTTTTCAAATAGGTGAAAAAACGAAAATGCCATTTTCATAAATAACATCGCTCAACAAGCGAGGGTCTAAAGTGCTATTTCCTGTTCGAGAGTCCCTATCTAAAATAAATTGGGGGGGGGGGGGGGGGGGGGTCGATCCGAATTTAGCTTTAAAAGAAAATCCACTTAGGAACAGATAAGATGAAGAATTATTATGTTTGACTTTCTAAATGTCATCCAGAAAAGTTCCGTAATTTATCAACGGAGTCCCTGGTAGAGCCAGCAAAGGATTAAAGGACTTGTAAAGGATTTGAATCAAGAAGAAACACAAAAGATCACTAAGGTGTATACTCCAAGGTTGCCTATACTCAATTATGGAACTTTTTATCCAAAAAAAACCAAAAAAAACCAATGCATATCTTCCAAAACAATGAATTCAACAACAGTAAGCCACATAATTGGAAAAACAACTAGGGATGATATGCTTTTTATCGATTTTCATAAAACATTGAAAAGACTTATTATTAAATTACAATCTCATTCATGAATTATGCATGAACATTTGAGACACGTGATTAAACATATTCGCAATATACTATTTTTTGCAAATTTCCAATTATTTTTTGTTGTCTTTGAAAAAAATGGAAAAAGTTTTTTCTCATATTTGTATTATAATAATGTCACATTTGTTTTCAACGGTCGATACGAAAGCTTGACCGAGTCGTCATGGGCAAGGGCCTAATTCTATAACGTCATAAATATCTTTTATTATCCTCATAATGAAGATTCACAAAGGGACTTGATCCTCCGTGGACCTTATCTTCACCGACACAAACGGATTTATGACCAAATTTTGGCTCGATTTCTGGTGACAGTTCACTCCCTACGAGTTGATGCACCACCTAACAGGCATACATTTTCATTGCATTTTTCACCAATCATTTCTGTTGATATCCATTCTATCCAACCTTTTCAATCAAGCCAAAATGGCGACGCTAACAATGGGCTTGAATTCTTCATCAACAATAATAACTGAGTTATGATCTCCTGTGCTTTCGGCACACAATTGTCTCTATAAAATCATTCTATACATTCCTGGCGTACATGCATCCTTTTTGGTCAAGGATAAAATGATTAATAGAATATTGGTGTCCTGCATCTATAGCCATCCGTGAAACTGACTAGAAAGGAATTTTTTGTGAAATGTAATTTGCAGCTTTCGACCATATAACCACAAATTATTTCAACAGGACCATTTATACATTCGTCCAATTTAGTGTGACTAATGGACAAGTCTCGCCTGTCATTTATTTAAAATCATTACTGTAAGTATGAGGTCAATTTGGAATAAAATGGCCATTAATTAGACCACAAATTAATTACGGTTGGAATTTGCATTTCCGCTTCAAGTCAAGCTCGCTGTGTTATAGTACCTAGTTCCTCGCTATGGGCTAATTCACATTAATAATAAGCTTAGGTTAGATTTAAATTGCTAATGATAAAGTTACAAATCTGATTCAAAAATACGACCGTTAGTGTTGCATACAATTCAGTTAAATGGTTAATGAGCTAATTAATAACGATCAAACTTTCTCTTGTACACTTTAAATTTTTATTGTATTTGCTGAAGTATATTTATTGTATTACTTGTTGAAGCATGCTTATTGAATTATGTTCTAAGTAGGTGTGTTGTACTACAATGTATTTGTTGAGCTAAGTTTGTTGTATTACAATGTACTTGTTGCAATGTTTGTTGAATTTTACAGAAGTTTTGTTATGAATTTAAAATAGCTTTTTACGATTATCATTTAGCTATATTTGCTTGGTCGATTATTTGAAATGGTGCCCTTATAACTTCTTAACTCCCCTCAAATTTGGAGCCTAGGGTAGGTGGCATATGCCCTATATGTCATACCCTTGTTGCCCATTTGGTTCAATGGCGGTCAATTTCAATTCAATCGATTATGTGTATTATTTACAAAGGCTTTCCGTTGAACTTTTTGATGAATTTTGGAATAAATAACATTTCCAGGATTTCCTTTTCAATTCATTCATCATCCATTAACGGGTTTGTCATGTGAGTGCTGGTCAACTGTATAAGTTGCAATCAATGCATTCGGCACGATGCTAAATTTAGTTGCAAAACAGCATTTAAAATATTCTGTAGGCCTATAAACCCAAATCACGCAATTCTGCTTCCATTGTTAGTGCCATGGTAACCGCACTAAATTAATCAACGATCACATCATTTCAAAAATGTCGTTTCCATGACGAAACCCAGTCCGAAATTCCATCTCTGCTCGAGATTATTAAAACTACTGTATATTCGCACAACACGTTTTCGAGTTAATTTGCCACTTGAATTTCTCTGTAAATAACACGAGAATAAAGCCCATGCACTCTAAAGGTTTCAAAACAACCAGACTAGGCACACTCAATCAGTTACAATCCAAACATCCATGTCAAAATCGCAAACAATACATTTGAAACATCCCCTTATCGAATTCTCGAAATTGCGTGGTCGCACATTTGCAAACTGCCTCAAACATGGCAGTTTAAAGCAAAAATAGTCATTAAAGTATTCAAATTTATATTAAGGTATTTTCGTTATTGGACACCTCATTCAGCATATTGTAATACACATGAAACACTTTCAGAAACATTGTTTAAGAAACAATTTGGATGGATTTATGGATTTACACCAAGAGGTCTTACAGAGATCTTACAATGCACCAATACCTAAATTTCATTTAGAAATTTACCTATTTCGATATTTCAATATTTTTTATAAGGTTAAAGATTGTATCAGACTAACAAAGGCAACACACATCAATTATTATCGTCATTGAGCTATTTACAACAAAATTTAGATGTAAACAAGCAAACACTAACTACACCAATGCACGCAGTGTTTGCCTAACTCCAGGGGTTGATTGAATGCATTCATGTTACAGGGTGAGACATGAGTCTTTACTATGCAAAATAATTTAAAATACAATCATGTCCTAAGTTAAATATATAAAATTGACTAAATGTCATCACCATATGGAAACCATCAGCACATAAAATGTTACCAGAAATGCAACAGTCTAGACTCGCTCCGTAATCATGTCCAAAAATCCTGATTAAACCGCAAATTACAAGGTACAGGCAAACATTAGTTTCTGCCTGACCAATACTTCTTTGTGCAGCCGTCACGTGACAGAGTGACGTCAAAGGAGGTTTGCGGCGAATGCCTTGTGGCTAGCAAAAGGACGGCGGGATAAACTACGCTGTTAAACGGCAATAAATTTAACAGGTTGATGAAAAGACGAGGGAATTTTGAAGATGAAAAACACATCTCATTAATCAGTCTACGCGGTGGACCTTGGCGGTTAATGAGTTTAGCAAATTTGCTAACAAACTTGAGCCTACATTTTTATTTCCTCCACGAAGCGAAAAATGAAATTATCTAGAATTAGCTCGTAAGACTTGGTTAAAAAGGTGATTATAAGCTGAAATTTAGCCAAACTAATTAAGCTAATTAAGCCAGTATATGCATGTACTATTTAATGTAATTACTAACACTTTACACCATCGCCCCATTCTATGACATTATCTCAAATTCCTTAATTAAGAAGTTTGCAAAACTGTTTCTGGAAAAAAAATCACATTTTCTAACACATTTCATAAAAAAACATTTTCTGAATCATTTATCTCGAGTAAGGGATTTTCCCCAAGTGTATTGTTAGTCGGTAGCAGCAGCGTTTTTTTCCCTTAAGCTTTATCAGGCTAATAATTACTAAACCCCAGAATTTCTCCATTAATAACTGGCATTCAAAACGCGTGTTTTCACAGCATAACTCGCCATTCAACGCCGCAGCCAGCCAATTGGCGTCGCCCTAAGGTATGGCTCATCCATCATCATAAGTGTCAATGACGTCACAAACAAACGCTGTTTCCCTTACTACCCTCATAGCAAACATCCCAACCGCCATAAATCCCCATACTCCTCTCTCTCCCCCCACTATAGGTCCCTGGACAACAATGACCCAGTAGCAACGCCAGAATTAAGGACTTGTCATTGCTTCTGATGGAAAAATGAAGGACAAGCAAAGAAAAAGATGGATGGTTGAGTTGTGACAGGAAACTGCAAAGTGGAACTGCCATAATCACAAGTTGCAACAACCTCGGGCCTCGATCTAACACCAACAATAATAGCAAGGAGAACAAAAGCTAGTTTTTGCTTCAGAAACTGGTGTCCGATTCCTTCTGGAATGAGATGCTTAATCTAGCTGAATCCTATTTATTATCCCATTTAATACCGAATAACCGTCAACGAGAGAAAAATGACCCTTTGCTCCTAAACCGCCTTAACCGCTCATATCATTAGCTTGCAGGCCACCATGGTTGGAGAAACCTCTTTTGATAACGTGCAGGGACTGTCCATTAAGTAGAAACATGGAAGGCAGGATTCAAATCTTTGGGTTCTGGTTCTGCTTTTCTCGAATTTAGAAATCTAGTATGGAAAACTAGGCTTCATTTGACTTGGATAACACAAGGAGTTTGAAATGTTATTCTTTTGGAACCCTGTATTTTACAATCAAATTCACTACTGACATTTTTTTAAAGTTCGAGGTAAAATATTTTAGAATAGAAATTTTAATATTTACGATTGAATTTAGTTTTGATCGAAATTAATATTTCATAGTTGACTATATTTAATTTTGCATTATTTACATTGTTTATCCTTTTTTAAATAATTTAGTAATATACATTTTACTATAAATTATACCTCAAAAATCGATATTTAAAATAGTAAGCATCGAATCGCCCATTTCTACAGCATGTTATGATTATTTAAATATTTAAAAATGGATATTTATGCAATTTTAGAAACAACACAAAAGTTAATAACATTATAGTTTGTATATCAACGAGTAGATGATACAATTGTATACAAAACCTAATCATCATTTTAAAAAACAAGCGTTGCGGTATCTTTTTTTACAAGCCGTATTTTTTTATCAACACAACAATCATATTTGAAATTAAAAATTCCGACAATATAACTAATGACTAATGACAATTTAATAGTTTATGAAGTAATTGGACATAATGAAACTCCCTAAAAATTCTCTAGGGTTACTAGCTTAAAGACCGATGAACTCCTATTTTGGAGACACTACTAACAGTGCATTCCACATAATGAGACCACTGTACGTGTCAGGACCAACCCCTTATTAGGACCAAATAAGCAACGCCCGAATAATATACGTAAACCTCTTAAGCTAAGGTTAATATGACCTTATTTCGTGATCCCCGTTGTGATACAATTATTCGGAATGCACTATATTTACAAGTATTTTGAAATTTTGTATTACTTTGCATTATTATTACTTTTCAAAATACGACTTCCATAAGGAGGAGAAATTTGCAGCATACTAATTAAGATCCCATTTAGTCGTTAGTTGCTTGTTAGTCCCGCTTGATGGCAGTGAATTTCAAAAGCACACCCGGTGCCTGCATGACGTCACGCGTTAGTAGCCCATTTCCACTCGACAAAATCACCCATTCCCATTCCGAAGCCATACGCCCCAATTGAATCGCTCCAATCTGCCCAATTTCCATGAAAAACACGGCCTCAGCTGAAACTCAATTTAAATCCGAGAAACAGCAATCGATTTTCCAATGCGCTCCTGATGGAACCCTACATTGGGCTTCTACTTTCCAAACAAATCCGTGAGGATCTCATTTATTTTAAGGCTATTGGTTTTTAATTCGGGCCCACCCCCTTGCGGGACTTAACCTTATCCACCAACAATTCAGCCTTTCACTTTCCCGTTCCTATCCCCCAACAGGACCCGTGATTGCGTCTATTGCACCAATCTACCAAGCCCTATTTTCATTTATCCAATAACTCTACCTTACCCATTGTTCCTTGCACTACTAATAGGTATTGTCAATAACCACCATTGATGCCAATACAACTGTATCGCTTTGTTTTGTAACCATTATTAGCAGTTTGACGTCAGGTGAGCTTTTTGACAACAAATCCACAACCAAACCATGGCGACTTTGGTAACTCTGGTAACCCTCGGACAAGCCACACGCTCTATATTTACAAGCAGTATCAAACGAGTTCCCAACTCATCGGTCAATATTTAATGACAATATCATGTATAGGATATCCAGCCAGCATAGTATACACTGTTGGTATATTTCGGACTAATCTATACACGTGGGTCTACTGCTAATATTTACTGACATTTACTGACAGTATCAAAGTTATCTACCCACAAATCAATATTTATTGAAAGTCCCAACGGTGTGCCTACGAAAATTTCGAAGACGCCGTCCACTCACAATACTATCAAATAAACCTATAATTCCAATTAATAATGTCTCCTGGCGTTGATCATGTCCATTTATATTGACAATTTCGTTTTCGATAGGGCATTTATTTATCTACACATTACAGAAGTATTTTCATCCGAATGTTCAGTTACTATATTAATTACACCATCGATGATATCTTCAATTTCAATCATCAAATTTCAAAGATCAATAGAAATCCGATATTTGATGTAAATACTGGCAATATTACTGCCATATATAAATGTCTGTCCATATATGACCTTATATCTTCACACGTGGTCCCTTTATATTAAGTCAATATTATATGTATGTGTACTTATTATTTTTGTGTTTCAATTTACATGTACAGTTATTATATTAATAACTTGTAAGACTATAGACATAGACATAAAACACCATATACATGTTTTCAGACATATATGGGACATGATATGGTCCTAAATAATTTTCCACCAGGTTGACTTCATGAGGAAAAAAAGCGTCCTATCCACTGTCATCAGGATCGCAATATAAAAGCGACGTAGGCTTAACAGCGGCATTGGCCACCAGACTATAAACTTCGAGTTAAGCTTAACGAAGCATTAGCATCACAAATCTTAATCCAGGTCATAAAAGTCGAAACGCCCGAGCGCCACCTGTGGCGAGCAGAGTACTACACTCGTTCTCCAGGCCATGACAAGAGCTTGAGGGATGAGCACGAATGATGAATTTCTGGCAAGTTTAAATTGGGCTCCATCCATCAAGGGCCGCCGGGATCCCGTGGCTAATGTATGAAAATGTAGGACGGGTTGTTGGCGGATTCAGGAAGCCCCGAACAACCCCGGGGCTACGGGGGCTGGATGGAGCAGCATCCGTAATCCCAGTATGCTCCAGTAAATGATTGATTTGTTTTCCCTTCGACAATTTCTATCTCTTTCGGGGTTGAGCAACGTGTTGATGGTTCCCCATAGTCACATCTTACTTTTTGACTATGCGATGTATTGATTTCGCAGGAGAAATAAATGAGCTTTTCGAGCTGTTTAAATGAAACCTTTCTCTTTTTTTTTCTCCCTCTCTTGCCACGGATCAAAATTGAACGCCTCCAGACGTCGAAAAAGCTGAAAAAAAAGTTAATTTTGGCGTCTGATTTCCTGGCAACGAATATTGAACGTTATGAGATTCCCCAACTGCATAAGATCCTTACTTTCTCATCTCATATAAATAAGGATAACTGTCCTCCGGTTGGCTTTGTTTGCTAGACTATAGCACGAACACTGTCTTTCAATGTTGTCAACAAGTAGCACTCGTGCCATGCTATGTTACACTCAATTCAATTCAACTCAGTACCCTACAGTCAGCAAATAAATGCCATATGGTAGGGGGGTCGTACCCAATTTTAGGA
>JAUJYV010000177.1:0-78044 GCA_033995625.1 Ophyiulus pilosus
GGGAAATTGCTCTAAAAGGGCATTTGTGCCAAATGTCAGGAAAAAGCGGTAAAGAAGTGAAAAGTTAAGGGTTTCTGCATAATAGAGTCGTAAAATTTTACGGACACCATCGATTGTTCGATTTGGGAATAATACCCGTGCCAATTTCTTGAAATTGTACTATTTGCCCATCATGCGACTTGCATGAACAATTACGAATAGCAGGTTTTCGAAAGCTGCGTTGATGTACACCTCTATCTTTTAGAAGCAGAACGGTGTATGTAGGCCTACTGTTCATTTATTTTTAGAATTAAAAGATTATATAATCCTATACAATTAACAAAGTGGCAAGTTACTCGAGCAAGCAAAGGATTGGTGTTATATTTATCGGAGAGCCATCAAACCTATATAGTCCAAGAATTGTTGCAATATCTAGAATTAAAAAGTCTCTAGGGAAATTATTTAAATGCAAGATTCATGCTTCGTTTTCAAAGATGACTCCCATATTGCCTATATAGATCCCCAAATATAACCTTTATATCCTGCTACATGCGGAAGAAGGGAGGATTTTTTTTTCCGATTTAGGTTACATTGTCGTTAACTGGAGCATTTAGGCCCCATTTTTTTACATTTGGAAACGATCTCATCAAAGAACTGAATTACTTAAGAAAAATATAAATGTTTTGAATTATGGTAGATTCATTGAAAATATTAGTGGATTGAATTTTTCAACCGTATCAACCATCGTACTTTAATTTTAGCAATTTCTCTAGCATGTTAGGGCTGTATATCGATTTCTTTTATAAGTTGGCTAGAGCATTGTCTGCATTGAGCTAAATAAATATATATGCTAGGGTTTTCGTTAAAAGACGACACAGGCGTATTATTATCCATTTAAATGAATTTTGAGATGAAAAGTGAGGTATTTGTTCGTGATGTGCTTGTTGTATTTGAAAACCTTTGATGATTAATTCATGTACTGATGATTTCTCCTTTATTTTCCAAAGGACGGAAAATGTTCCATTGATTGACTTTTTGATAATGCCTAGAAATTGTACTGAAGTTTCAGGCAATGTGGTTTTTGTAAACCGTAAACATTAATCATATTTTCTTTAAGAAGTATAAAAAACACAAATGTCCGACATGACAACCTAGACATTTTCTCTGTTGTCACACTGTTGTTGCCAAGCCAACAGAGCACTCTCCTACTGAATGTAATCTCGCTTAAGCTAGGAGCATTGAACGACATATTTTGATATCTGGATTCTCACCGCACAGATTGTAGTATTCACTAGCTTAGCCAATGTCCATAGCTAGAGGAAATTGCCCCAACTTTATCTTTCTGCCAACTTTATGGCAGTGAGGTATTGCTATATATACGATCCTCATACAGATGTGGTGGAGAACAGTGCATATAGGCCATTTGTAAAGGCTGGTGGTAAGATCATGAGAAACCTTTAAAATGCAAGGGATTTTGAAAATTGCATGCAATATATCGTCTAGGAAACATCATTGGGATTGGGAGTCGTTATGGGTTGACATCACCTCATTTGATTTCATAAAGTGGACAGAAAGGAATAATGGAAGAACAGTCTGGGATTTAAGGGTTTCTGCTTCTGATGCATTATACTGGTGGTCCAACACGCGTGTGTACCCCAAAGCATTTTTGGTGGCTCTTGGCAACATTCAAACCTAAAAAATTGAAGTTAATCATTTTTATCATAATATATTTCATTATTTCATCAAATTTTACTCTAGCTAAACAAATCAGCTTTTTTATGGAAAAAAATATTACAAGTACTGTAATCATTAAGAGGGTTCTGTGTCGAAATACACTTGCGACCCTTTAGGTATGTAAAGTTGGGTCCCCCTGCAATACATTATCATTTGTAACAATTATATTCAACAGTACATCTTCCTTTATGGTTTGGTTTCATTTCACAAGTCTGCTCCGATCTTGAAGTAACGTTATTTCATTATCCTTTATTTTGGACATGTGATATGCTCTCAGAATAATAAGAGATTATCTTGACCCAACTTGCATCGCGTGCTATCTATTTTCTGGATTTCGCTCCGTTGTTTTTGGGGTCTTTTTGTGATTTAGTTTCCTAAACCACTTGGGTGTAAAAGAACAGTTTATTTCTTCTGAAATGGCAATATATTTCGCTTAAGAGGCCCTGAGTGTCGTAGTGTTCGTGATGTTTACGTTCATTATTTTCAATCTGTTTCACTATAGATTGTGACTGAAAAAGGGTCTCATCTGGATATTCGTTTGCCAAGTATTACTAGTTCAATCGCTTCCTATGGTGGCACTCAGGATGGTCAAGAATTTCGGTCGCCATCTCGTATCCTACGATCCTCTAAGAACAATAGCCAATGTAACAGTGTACAACACCGTAGCTATAGCCAGTCACCATCTTCCAATTCCCCCAACAGGGCGGACAAAGGGACTGATGGACCGGATTCAGGTTCTTTCTTTTTTTCTTCTCAATCATGCGTTTGTTTACTGCATGGTTGTTGTACAAGATGTTTTCTATATGTTCATTTTCCAAGTTTTTAAAAAATTGAAGTTTGGGTTAAATATCAGTATTACAAGATGCTGAAATGGAAGTGAAATTAAACAAAAATTGTTACCAGTTTTGATGAAGTAACTTGGCCAATTCAATTCGATAAAGATTTTATTTCATTGCTTTGAAGGATATGTTGCAGCATGAAATATTTCCATCATATGGTTTTATCTTTTAACTAACGGTCACATAATTTGGTTCTAGTGTTTGGAAGCAAGGAAAAGCTAGTTACGGAAATGCCATTTGATATTGAAATGAAAATTTCGGATGGCCAACAAACGTCAGTTCATCCGAATGGCTTCTGTAGAGCTTCTGTAAAAATCGGTACTGACACTGGCAATCAAAGTCAGACTTCGTCCAGTGGGGAATCCATTTCACCGTTGAGGGAAAACTTCGAATAAGTTGTTCAAATGTTTTTCTTGTATAGTACTCCGTGTGAAATACATGTACAATCAGTAGAAAATACTATGTATAATTTTTGAAATATACCCATAAAGCACGTGTATATAAATATAAGAGATGTTTTTTAGGTTTTTCATGTCTTGATTGTACACTGTATCAGGTGTGCATCACATGAATCTATTGCATTTTTTGAGTATCATGCTTAGAGTAATACTTGCAAATTCTACAACTTGTTTATGATACAGCTAAAATGTGACTTTAAAATGTTGGTAGTTTTAGAAAAAATAAAAATAAAAAATATAATAAAATGTTATTCTATAATGTATTTCTAATTATTATAAATACCATTGGAGCAAGTGGTCTTTTTAAAGCTGTCTTTATTCATTCGTTCGTTTTAAATGTATTTTCCTTATTCCCTCGCATTTACTCCCTTGTTACAGATACCAGCTTTCTTCAGTTCTAGATCGTTTTGTAAGATTTTTTATAATCCTTGTTAAGCAGACCGTGTAAGTTTCTTGTGTTAGCGTTTAGTCAATCCCTTCATGTTAGCTCTGCAAGTTTGGTCACATGCGTACCATTATGTGCAATGGATTTCTCATCGAGGGAATCTAATTTGCATAATTAGATTGTCCTTAACATGAACTTAAGATTTAATTACTCAGCCATCTGTTCATAATACCAGCATTTTACTACGTGAGAAATTTTTGATATTACGTCGCATATGCATTTATGTGATAATATGAGAACAGCTATACTTTTTTAATGTGCCGTATAGGGAACTGACATATACTCGTATGTGATTACACGTAAAACGTGACACCGCTGTTATTCCATATGTAATTATTTTAAGTAATACGGAACCAAATAAGCGATAAACACGATGACTATGCTTATAATCACGTTGATTTAATTCATTAACGTTCATTAGAACATAAGGACGTTGACTTCAGTATATATTTGCATAACTAGGTTAGCTATGACAAACAAAACACGGTGTTGTAAACAGTCATTTGTGTCTCAAGATGTTACTGGGGTTAGTCGCCCGTGTCCATAAGATGTTTTCCCTCCGTAAAAATATATCTTAATATGCTGCGAAAATATGGGGAACAACCATGTCAGTTTCCAGTGTGTGTAAATAAAAAGAAATCCATTTTTAAGTCTGTAACTAGGGCTTTATAACTGGAAAATCTCTGATAAAGGTATGTTTTATCACTCGATTCTCATATATGCTAATTGTGCACATTTTATAAAAACACATAAAGTTGAGGCTGGATTTGCAGTTTTGCATGCAATTTATTCTTGAAGTACTTTTTTAACAATGTTCAGTCATTGTGAATCCCTATCTATTAGAACTTTTCCCTACTCAGCTGGTGTCTGGCCTGTGTTATAAATAGTGGTGAATTTGTGCTCAAAAGTCGGATCTTCTGAAGACATGTCTTTAGGTTTTATTTAAATTTTGGTCGTTCGTCCCAATCCTATAAATTCAGTACTGCCTGCTGCGCATTTTCCTTCCACAAACTCAATGTGGCATTTTGTATGATAGTTGAAGGCAATTGACTGAGATTATTGATCCTGCTCTGCCATTTTAAGATGCTGTTGAACCTTTTTAGTATACATATGCCTTGCATTTTTGGAGACTTGCATCGTGGGCGGAAATACCTTTGGCAAACTTGAGCAAAGTTTTAAAATATTCCGCTCTGGTTCTTTCATGCTCGATTTAACATTTTTCAAGTGCCACGCAACAACTCGCTTAACGCTGGTCTCTGTTAAATATTTTGTTTGAAATTGAACCGAATAACAATATATCGAAGTAAATGTAAAATTCGACCGGTAGAACTATTACCTGATACCATTTAGTTTCTCCCTGGATTATGTATTGTTCAAACAATATTGAAGAGAAGCAATAAATCAAGCTAGATGACTTCATCAAATGACTTAACCACAAATTATGACTGCCAATAATTTTGTTCTTGGAACAATATGCATTTACCAAAACAAGGTACATAAAGCACTACTGTAACATTTCTGCTAGTTCTGAAGTTTTAAATATGTATTGTTTTCTAACTCGAGCATATCTAATTAACATTTGATATTTTTAGGACCTGATAATATTCGAATTTGTCGGAATAATTTCATTATAAAAATCCAATTTGCTTTCGGTAAAAGTGTCATGTCAGCCCCGCATTTATTCGTTTAGCCTTAAACGCCTTGCAAACGTAATGTGTCTTTTGGATTGAGTCCTTGATCGAAAATTTGAATCTATAGTAAATCAATATTATCTCACAGGACACAAAAATAGGGTAAAGATGACAAAAACTGTCGTCTATGAGCTTAATGATGTTTCTCTCATAAAAAAATAAGCTAGTCCCTGTGTTGAACCATGTGATTTTTTTTTTGTCTTCATAGACCAAAGACGAAGAACAATCTTAATTTCCATTATGTTAACCCCTATAGTGTTGATACAAGATCTAACGATAATGCCTGCAATTTGCGATTGCGTGTTAATGCGACCATTGAAAACGGGCACACGTACACTTGAATCAACAAATTAGGAGCACGAATCTTTATCCCATGTATGCCAGAGACAATAAGTGAATTTAGATACCGGAAACTGAGCAAAAAAATATTGAAACATGCATGGTGAAAGCCAATATAAATGCTTGTTTTTTCATAATGCCCAATGAAAGATGCCCAACTAAAAACGATGACATTTCTCTTTAACATCATAACTGTACTTTGTCAACTGTACCACAATATCTTCCAATTTAATACTGCCTGTTCAATGCAGTAATGACACAGGTATAAGTTAATTGCCAAATTATCTGCTTTATATGTCATTGCATAATTTACATTTATATTAATTGCCCTAAGGCTGTCTGCTTTTAGTAGCTATTTTATTGTGTACAGTTGTAAAACTTCAATTTACGCTATCTCTTCCCAATTAGTGGAAATGTTGTTTTATTGTCAACATGGCATATTTTAATCTCCGAAGACTGAATTATTGACAATGAAACGTAATAAAGCGAGTCTATATAATCAACAAAAAATCAGTTTAGATTGAATATTTTTCAATTTTTAACAAACTGTATTTTTACTGTTTGCACGTAAAGTATACAAACGCCAAATTAATTATGTTGCAGTACAAATGCGCGATCGATTTAGTTTTGACCTCATTAAAATGTCCACTGGTCCAGGATGTGCATTAATGTGGACCTAGGCTTGTTGTTATTGGTCATTAGGTAAATGTTCGCTACATAATTTTCTGTTACAAAATACAGGGCGAAATACAAACTAGGTTTTAATCTATGTCCAATTAAATAAGATTTGTTTGCTGTTACATTCAACCTTGGAATATTGGTAGTCATAGGTTTCAACTGTTCCATCAAACATATGCTTGCTAAAAATCTAATTAAGAATGATTAAAAATTAGCAAATATTTGTTTAAAATATTGATTGCCCCTGAAATTAGGCAACCACTGCTAGCTTCCGTGTCATGATTGATTGCTCGAACACGTGAATAAAGGGGTATTTGTTGAAACACAGTATAATTATATTTACAGTAATTAACACCTTTTAACCTTTATGTTAGCTAAAATTGGAAACAACTGGCTGAACCATGTCCGTTTTATATAAAAATAAATTAAATGAAATGTGACATGGCTCACTTTTAAGTATCCAAATAGGATCTTTATTTTATTGTGTGCGTGTTCAAGTAATGCTTCTGATTTTCCAAATTAGTACTTTGGCACTTATTATTGAACAAATAAACACATGCAAAGGTTGCATTTAACCTGCAATTGTATCTCGTTCTATCAACTCCTTGACACCTATGTAAACTACGAGGCTATGTTTATTGCATTTTTTTGGACTGTAAAAACAGAAATTGCCTGTTTTCTATTAATTTTGGGTTCCCATTTGTTTCAAATTCAACTTAAGTACCATTATGTGTAGGCTAGTGCATTTGGAGCGTAATTTGCTTCTACTGTGTTTCTCCTTTAAATGGGCGATGAACTGTCTGAAGTGAGATGCTCAGCCTCCGTCCAAAAGAACCATCCACATTTGCAAACTTAATGAATGCGGCATGGCATTGTTTCGCGATAAATTTGCTTTGTTCGCAATTTAAGGGGAGGTTTTTTATCAACGTGCATTATTTTTAATATCAGTCATCTATTGGACCGTGTATAATATATTAATCAGCATGAAAAAGCAAAGGGAGGAGTCTTTAGTTGCATTTCATACCAATTACCTTATTTTTTTGAAAATGGTGATTGCATGAAATTTCGAGACGAAAATCGATTTTATATTAATTTTCTATATGCCAAATATACATTGCCAGTAATCCGAATATCTCCTCTTCTTACCACTTGTTTTGTTCTACATCTTAGCAACCGAACATTATTAAAAAGTGGGGGGAAATAAAACTGATGTGATGATGGATGAATAATAAATCTCTAAGCACATACCAACGAGAAAAACACTTAACGTCACCAACTCTGGTATCATTCAATTTCTAAAAAATAACTGCCATTACAATCATACGTTTTCTACGAAATGTCTAATCAGTTAAACCCATGGAAGTATAACACTTCTTTAACTATTAGACAACTATAGATCAGAAAAAGACAAATACTTTGAATTTTCTACATTCCTAGTGCACAGATCTTAAAGAACTGCATATAGTTTTTCTAGTTTCATTTTACCCAAAGCTTTTTCAAGTTCATGATATTTGGTGTCAGTTAAAGCCGTATTACCGTATTAAACATATGACATTGAATTTGTATCCATTAAGGTTACAAAACTGCAGATTAATTTGTTTCGGACGTTCCGTTCAGTAAACTGGCCTGGTTGCGTGCCCACAGTCCTCTCGAGCATTCAGTTTCGGAATCAGATCTTGATTCCAATCCCGTTTCGCCACATAACAAGTCATTTTTTCCCTCCCACAGATCAATATAGGCATATGCGCATTAACGTAAACACGGTGCGGTTGATTACTTAGCCGAACGGGTCGACTTTTTGGGAATTTTTTATTTTTTTTTCATTGATAACTGCAATTCTCTCGGCCTATTCCGCAGTCGCTCTGATGTAGTGAAAGGGTTGGATGAAAAGCCATTATTCGCTCTAGCGTGGTTTGGAGAGGGCTCTGCCTCCGATTTCTTATGACGCATTACTGCGGCGAACTCAACCACGTCTCTTGTATTTACTTGCTGGTGTGGCATCGAGCGAACCGGAGTACCGCACGTACACTGCGTTTTCGGCAACAGAGTTCTACTTGCCATACTGCTCGACGTGCAATAGGCACGCATTTCAGCCATCATATCTCCTCTTTTTTGCACCTTTTTTTGGATACTATTTTACATACCGCAGTCTCTGCCTTTTGGATTACGACCGACTCTGCTGCCTATTGCTGCTGCTTTCTGCTTACTGCTGCGCTTGTCCCTGGTGCTTCTGCCACCAGAAGAATTTTAAGCCTAACACCGATACGATCTAGTGGTGGCAAAACTGCTCCTCTCATTTTTCCATTAAAAACTGACCCGGTTTTCCTTATTGCCTCATCCCGCATCTGCCATCGTCCGAATGGAGCGACCTCAGCCTCTGTAATGCGTGATCTCTTCAGATATGGACAATGGACATCGGTATTTCATTCGCCACGCTTGTTTTATAGCGAAATCGGAAACGAATATACATTTCTGTAAGTATGTGCTTCGAGGACGCATAATATGACGCCTTCTTTACGTTTATGTGCACAGATTTTTTTTTTGCTCGGTTGCACGTGGACACTGCGTCTGTCGCATGTTTAATGCAATTTATTTTCTTTTGCACTATTTCCTGTTTTACCTCTACCTAGAACTTCTCTGAATACGTAGGTCTTTAAAGAATCGTGAAAGTCCTAATTTAAGTCAAATTTAACTGGACTTTGGTGCCTTTCGTATTAAGATAAAAACTTGTTACAACGACAAAAAGCATACCAAATATATACATTTTTTTATAACAGTTACAGTGATATCTCGGGATGTTCATGCAGACGGTATAAACCGTTGATCATCCGTTAATTGAAATCATCATAATGGTTTGTTAAATCAGATAACAACCTACAGTCTGTTTAACCTTAAAATGGTGGTGATATAATGAAACTATAAGATCTGAAATCAGATATTATGGATAACAGAAGTTTATTACATCATCCAACGGAAAGATGGTTTAAAAAAAGTTATTCAGATATGTTATTTAAAATCAGAATTTTTTCAAACTATTTGCATAATAAAACGTTGTGCTTCATGATGGTTTGATTGAACAAATGCTACGTACCAATGTTTGCTTTAAGGTTTTTTTATATTACGTATTGATATAACTCATACATCTTAAGGGTTGTTTATAACAGTTATCCGAGAATGAAGTATCATTAAAGTATTTACTGAAACCGGCCATTATTTTTCTCTGCGCATTGAACAAATGGTAGTTTAGGTTAATTTATAATCAGCAAATACATTATTTTCAGTCACCGGCCATTGTTTTTCTCTGCGCATTGAACAAATGATAGTTTAGGTTAATTTATAGTCAGCAAATACATTATTTTCAGTCACCGATAGCATTGGAGATCAGTACTTTGAAAATAATGTTATGTTAAATGAAGTTTGGTACAAATTGCAATACCATGTCGAAATTTAAACGCTGTTTGTGTAAGTAGAGCAACATCATCGAGTAGGGAATTGAAATTATCTACACAATGGCTCTCTCACTTATCAATGCCGCCTACACACAAGTTTATATTGAGCTATTTCTGTGGATTTTTTTATAAATCCAAAAATACACTCTAAAGGTTTCGGGAATGAATAACTCGGGTTTTTTACGTTCAACATTTAGGCTAGGAAGTTCACAAAAAAGAATAAAAATAACATCTTGAATTCATTGAGACATCCTTGAAATAGCTCAGCCTAGACCTTACATGTGAAAATAGATCTTAAAGTAATCCAAGAGTTTCGTTTTGGTGACTTTTATGTTCTGATATTTCCTTGAATTTCGTTATTTGCTGCATTTATCTGAAAATGAAGTTTTGTTGCTATGCAGAGTCGTATAGCTAGACTATTGCGCAGGAGAAACTTTTGAAACGATAGCAGAAATCACGTAAAAGCTCGACTTTATGGCCTTAAAAAAGACAATAAAAATCGTGTAAACGATCTACGAGAATCGCGCCCTTGTACGTCTAACATTTATATAAGAATATAAGAAAATGTTTTTATCGCCATTTGCACCATTCTTCGTAAGTTGCTGATTAAGTAATTGACGATTGCGAAGAAAAACAATCTGCTAAATCTGTTTTTCTTAAAGAGAAATTTTAAAACCCAAATTAAAGAATTGTGTGGCAATTCTGACCGATGTGATAAGGGTCTAGTTCTATGTCAGTATGTGGGCTGAAATAGTCCCATAAATATATAATGCATATATGGAAATCGTATGAGCAGATGTGGCCCGTTTTTCTTTAAGGGCGTCTGAGTAAATTGATAAGATCACATACTTATTCGCAAAAAGCATGTACTCCAATAATATATCCACTTTTACCATAGAGAAAATTTGACTTTAAATTTTGCAAAGTTTTTATATCTATCATGGATGATGAAAAAGATGAAACATTATAGCGGACAAAATTTAGATAAACTTCAGACGGTGTCGTAACACTCTTATAATATTTGCAGTACTGTTCAGAGCGAAACTTTATGATTATATAGAAAACGAAAATGTGCGCAGATACATATACATATCCGGTATTTGAATGATACTTAAAAACATGTGTTAGCTTAAGGGGCACTTTAAATTTGACGCTTGCCAATACCGAAGCAGCTTCGTGACGTACATGCAGATACATGCAGATAGTTTAAGTGCGAATAAAATTGTTTGCTTAGATGGAATTGAAAGCACCAATGTGATGATTACTTTTTGATTGTTACTTTTTGATGATTACCTTTTACACTTTTCTCGTGTGTAGTTAAAGATGTTCTATTTCAAGTTCGATGTAAATTAACTATCTTCTAATGAAGGCAATCCACTGTACAAATACTGTATATCTGACAACGTGAATGCAATCAATTTAAGGTATTAAGTTATTTTAGAGAATTTTAATGATTTTCTGTCTGTCAACCCTTTATTATTCACTAAATAAGACAACCACGTGTTGCATTGATTATCGCCATACTTTGGACAGCAAAACTGTCGAGCTGTTGTGACCCATTTTAGGGTTACATGTTTGTCAGCTTGTCAATATAAAGCCATCAGATGTCATCTATACAGATAGAATGATGACAGGTAATGAGTGTTAATCATTTTCATTCAGGTACCTCTTGCGAAAAATATGTCTTACATTTTTTGTTCATTATGCATGAATTTGGGTTGGTAGAAAAGTTCATGAATTCACTACAGTGTAGTTTAACTAAAACTCTGTACTGTAATGAATCCCTGTTTTCCCAGCGCTGTTCAATAAGCATATTTTTTCATTGTTTTTAGTAAACAGATAATAACGATGCAATAAAATTGCCTCATTTCTGTCCCTATATTCCATTATCCCAACTACTATGTTAGGGCAGTTGACACAAATATTTCATGAATTTTTACCATGCATGCATTATTCTGTGTACTGAATGCAAGCACTGCCAATCCGTAGTTCACTTTCAGATTGCAAATTGTTATTTTACTGCAAAACAAAACGCAAAGGTGCATGACAATCGAATATCAAATGCCCTTGTTTTTAGAGTAGCTAATAAGTTTAGCGAGCTTATTTACCAATAGTTAATTATGCAAATATCTAGCGTTTACCACAACTCTACTGCACAATCGATGCTTCGACCAGAATTTTACCCTTCCGCAAGGGAAGCTCCCAGTAGATTGAGGTTTGGCAAACGTTTTCATGGATGTCATGTCGCGAAGATGGGTTTAATTATACACCTTCTAATTCCATGCATACGAAATGAGCTGTTTGTTTGAACACGACAACAAATTAAGATAAATCCTCATTTGTAAGTGTTTTCAAGTTGCTTGTCGTGTGACTATGGTCTGCTAATAATTTCCATATTTCTGGTATTAATGTAAGATAAAATTGAGGTCAGGAATTTTTCCCTGGAGGAAATCTTAGCTTAAAAGGAATTATGTGGTGTAGTTTCCTAAAGTCGTTTCCTTTTATTACTTGTTTGTCGTCATAATTGGTGTCAGCAGGTGAAAGTAGCGCTTAGCGATGAAATGCTATATGCTAGCTAGCTAGCTCATAAATAACTTTGAAATTTCATATGCGAACGCAGGAGATTAAAACCACACTTACATGTTACGATATCATAAAAATTTGCAAGTTTTTAATGTTTACTAGTCGTACACCAATTACAACCAACTGCAGTCCCGAAATTCATAATAATGACAAATCGGAATGCCGCATTTAAAAGGAACCGTAGGTTAATGGTTAGTTTGGTTGCTACAGGAACTTCAAATTTATGAAACACTATCCACCGTGTGGCGCCATCTATGTATGACACCTTGCATACTGAGTACGAGTTGAAAATGTATTTAACACGAGCGTGATTGATATATGTACATGTGGCTTTCCGACATGTACACTGGCATGATTTGCTTTTGAATAGTTTCAATGTATAACAACAGAAATTGTCAGTTTTAAATGACATGCAATAGTATATAAATTAACGTTAGCATATCACGCGATATATTCCTGGAATGCTTAGGAAACTCCGTTAAATTTCTTTATTTATTCATAAAATAACAATGTTCATTAAAACATAAATTCTCGAATCACTTTAACAAAGGCTTATGGAAAAGTAGTGCGATAAATACGTTGTTAAACATTTCTATGACATTAAATGAATTTTTAAACTACGCTCGATGATATGCAAATTTGAATAATAATGCATCATGCACTAGTGTGCTAGATAAATTAAATTTACATATGTTTTGCTATTGTACAGCATGCGTCACAATTAATAGCAAATTTTTTGGTCTTTCAGCAGAATTTTTCTAAATTATCGGCAGTTTGTTGCGATTTATGACATGGTTATGGATAACTTAATAAATTTCCAAAATTTCCCTAAAAATTTTTTGGGAAAATGTTATTTTGCTTTTTGCTGACATACTATAAAGTTTACAGCCGGAACGAAATGAACAATTTACATGCTTCGTACAGACAGCACATCCAAGTTGTACTTGCATGTTAGTGCCATGTATAATTCGATATCATGCAGGCTTACTCAGCAGCAGCTTGCAGGAAACTCTGGCAAAAAAAAAGTCATTTGTGAAATATAGTGTGGCATTCTGCTATAAACTTGGGCAAAAAGTATTATTATGCTTTTATTTATTTTTATTTTTTTGGTGAAATGGTCCCTATAAATAAGTCAAGAATGATTTAGTGGGCTTTTTTTAATGCTTACCAAACAAATTTGCATGTCTGTAAGTTGCATTGGCTTTTTCAAATAATAAATATACATGTAACTTGACAAGGCTTCATCCCAAAAGTGGTTGTCATCTGGTAATTTTGATCTCGTTAAGTAGCATTAGTGTTTTTATCACATTGCTTTAGTTTAAGACTCAGGCGTTTTGACGCTGAAAAATACATTACTTTCATCCGTTTTCTTAATAGGGGTTTCACAGTGATGGTGGCGAAACGCTTTTTATCTGTTTGAAAATGTACCCAAACTCGATAACAGTTAGGAAATGTGTAAACAAGTCTGATTTCTTCCTGCACTTCCATGCCATAGCTTAGCAACACTATTCCAGGATTCAAAATAAGATTTCTTGCGCTATAACAGCGGTCGTATTATTTTCTTTTTCTATCCTACTCATTTTATTAGTCTGGCAAAGCACGAACAAAACACATCCTTAATTAGAGTGCAATGAGAAAAGAAAAAAATGTATACTGCAGACCCAAGTTTGAAAAGATTGACTTGGGCCCGCCTTGAGAAAATGTCATTTTTTCATTTCCGGTACAAGAAAAAGAACTCCAGAAACAGAGGCCATTGCCGAAACTTTGTGGTTACAACTATATAGTCCCCACAGAATTGTATACCGAAAACGTTGGGCGTAAATGTATACAAAAGATAAGATGAGTAGACCTTCAAACAGTATATTATTTCTTAACGAGGTTGCTCACAATAAGAAATTTCACGCGTAATTTAAGCTTTAGTGAAAGGTCATCATTTAATTGTTCATAATTTATGCGTCTGGGATGTATATTTTATTCATTGGGTTCAGACGACCTCACATCTTTAAGTAAAGTATTTCAACATTAGAGACTTTTAGCCAACCACGTTTAAAAATGACGAGATTGACAGCAAATTGTAAAAAAACAGCACTGACGGCTGGAATGTGAAGGACTGCCCTATGTAAAGCATGGCATTCCAAAGCCATTCCAGCCGCCAGTGCTGTTTTTTGACATTGCTGTCAGTCTCGTCATCGTTAAACGTGCCTGGCTAAAACTCTCTATCGTTGCTCCGAAATACTGTTTTAGTAAAAATGTATTCTGCAAACCTATATAAAAATTATGACTTGGGGGAAAAATATGGATTCTAAACGTGTTGTTCCTTTACTTTGAACCTCACGCAAATAACAAATGGGTATAATGTCAAGTTTACTTAACTCGAGTGTGAAATTGGTGTGCTTGGCACGTCTGTAGCGACGTCATCACTGATAGGAGGCGTTCTTTATTTGTAATTAAGAGTTTAACTGGAATCTTCTGCTCGGTTCGTCAATATTAGCGCAATAATTTGTCAATCTAAATGCACGTGCGCACACCATTGAGATCACACAGAGGACATCAAATGTGGTTATGCATATACCAATAAGATTGTAATTGGATGTGACCATGTGCATGTAAAATTAATAAACCAAATTATCTAGGCGTGTTGCAAATGCCTTTGATCAGCCGATTCCCTAATTTATAATCGCATGAAACTTGTTTCTTTTTACCAAATTCTATTCGACTCATAAAATACTGCAAATGTTTATTCGCTACGGGTAAGGGCACAAAGGAAAGAGAGCGTTATTACAAGAGACACACGAATTTATTTACAAACAAACGTGTTATTCTGCTTCTGCGCGTTTTACGCAACGTCAAAGCCATTGATTTCCAACGAATTCCCGCAAGTCTTAATAAAACTAGACTTTTATATCCCATGGTTGATAACTATTGTACGTTACACAAGAAATTTCTTTCTACAAATTTGGGCAGGTTCTCTACAACTTCAACATTATTTATGAACTGTGATATTGCTAAACGAGTTTATACATGCATTTGTTCAGTCTATGATTCATATTAATATAGGAATACTATCATCAAATAATTTACTGGTTATCCGATAGGTCTCGATTTAAAACATGTATGCTATTCGTTTTATAATTTATGATAACATGGACCATTGAGTTAAGAAAATAGATAACGTTTGCATTAATACAGTATCATGCATGAAGGAAATATGAAAGTTTAAAAAAGATCAAAATAGGAATAGAATAAAACTTATGCTGATTTATTTAGTACATCCAATTTAACTCTGATGTGGTAGGAACGTATTTTTATTTTTCAAAGTCTACATTGTTTTTGTGTGTGTGTATATATAAATATGCAGCCTTAATCTAAAATTGTATTTTTCGTAAATGAACTATGGCAATTTTTTAGAGGCAAACATCAGCAAATTTTTGGAAAACCATGTTGAAGTTTTGCCTAAAAGTTTAGTAGCCTCGTTAAACACAACGATAGGGAATACGTATTTAGGTAATGGAAGTTGTTAGAAGTTAACGTCTAATCAGGCTGAGTCGTTGTAAGTTAATTGCTAATACTGCGTACCAATTTGGCTGGCCGAAAATGTATTAATCATTGATTAAATCGAGATCGGTGCCGAACATAAAACCAAACATTTGTCGACCTAAAGCACTGCTTTAGTTGCAGTATAGCATGCATATGTGCTTGTGGCAGCAAAAGTACGACATTTTATAGATGCGGTTTACTCCTTAATGTTAGCTTATTACAAGGCCTTATAGTTTTAATGGTCATCGTGATGTGTTCCTTGTATTCTTTGGTATAAACCTATAAATATTGGCATAAAATCCGTTTTGTCTAATTGGTATGCTGTACAGTTTTGGCTGGTACAAAGCCACTGAATGTATATGGTTATAGTTTCAAAAAGAGCCCCTTTGTAATTCGTATATGAAAAAGTTTTCTGTTTTGATTTGATATATTTTCAGGATCATTTAACAGGGCTGTTTTACACTTTTCCCCGGTGCACTAAAGGAACAGTGTTGTTTTTTTGTCTTTGTCGGAATATAACGATTTTCTTTATAAAATAATGCATGGTTTGTTTTGATCTTTAGCTTTATTTATCTAACTATATTTCTTTGAAAGATTTGTACAATATCTGGTACATGCTCTCGTCCGTTTATCAATTCTTTCTTTGTTTCTCCCTTGCCGCTTTACTTCAATATCGGATATTTCAATCTGGTTTGAATCGCACCGAATTCATGTGTTATTTGTTGATTTATGTCCTGCAACTAGAACTTTAGTTCTGAAGCTGAGTGAAGCATGGTTTTATTACTGCCTGCATGACCAGCATCCAATCAAACTTAAGTACATTCAACCTTCGATCTGTGAGCAGGATCTTTCATTTCAGACACAAATAGGTTTTTTTTATACTTAAATTTTCGAAGACAACAGTGAAATGCAAGTATTTTGGTTTTGATGGAAATTGGAAAAAAACAGAACTTCTCATTCAAATTTTTATGTTCTACTACTTGTCCCATGTATTATGAAATGTCTTCGGTATCATACTTGTAGCATGTTATGGTTTAAGGGTCGGTGGTACTAAGAAATTCTTGCTTATATTAATGATCCAGACCAGTATCTCAAGAGATACAAGAGATTTTCTAAGGGACTTTTGAAAATTCCAATATCCAAAACTCTAAAGTCCTCATATTTTCTCTAATATTTTTTCTGTGGTTAGGTGGTTTGATGCCTTACTCGCTTGATGTGTCCTGGTCCAAAATGATGGCTTCCGCAAGTCTTGCGGTTGCCACAACGATTGCTCAGACGACCGTGTTTGCCATCGTTACTGCTTACAGTGATGGACTGGAAGCATCATGGCCGCCAACGTTGCCGTCAGTCCAGAACGGATCCACATTGGAATCGTACATTGGAAACGGGACCTTGGCTCCAGATGACGACATCGATGGTCCCTACAACGTGACGAGTAGCGGGAACGAATCGTCGTGTGAAGAATGGCAGCCTGCTCAACACACCTTATTTCAGACTGCCAACTTGTGCTACGCAACCGCCTTCCTAATTCCTCACACTTTCAATTTGAGTATACTGTTGATGAGGAGCATCCTTAGTTGCGGTTTTCTTATGTTTACCCTGTGGGCCGGGGTGTACATCTGTTCCCCAGATATCTTCGGCTGGAACCTGACGTTCGGACTCATCAACCTGACCCACGTGGCCTATTTGAGCTATAAGCATTTCCCGCCCAGGATGAAACCCGAATTTGTGGAAGTGTTCACCAAAATGTTTAAGCCGTTGGAAATGGACAAGAACAGCTTTCAGGAACTGGTGCGCGATGCGGAATTGGTGCTGCTGGACGAAGGTGATCATTATGCTGTGGAGGATGTGACGTCGGCGGACGAACGCTTGTCTGTTTTATTAAATGGAAAGTGAGTTTGGGGTTTTGGTGCCTATGGGTGAGGATGCATGGAGAATATTGAAGTCATTGTTTCGTTTGCAATTTCGCATGGTTAGCTGAAGTCCAGTCGTCATGAATCTTGTTAAGCTTTCTGTTGTGAGTGTCTCACGAGATTTGGAAGCTGGACATCGACTTTATTATACGGCTTGTGAACGGAAAATTCTAAGAACATGTAATGTCGACAATAGGGTTTGTGCCAGCCAACGTCTTTATACATACCTTAAATGTTAACCGCAGAAACAATGGTGAGATGCCCCGTTAGAAGCAATTGAGCAGGCAACGTTGACGACAGGGCTCTATAAACCTGTCACGACATGTTGTTTTTTACACCCTGAAACTAAGCACTTTACGTGGTGGTTCCCCTTTACCCATAACCACATTAAGGTGATGGCCACCCATGAACATTCATAAAAAACAAACAGTGCTGTCAATCTCGTCATCGTTTAACGTGGCTTGCACAAACTGTCTAATTACTTAGTCATTGTCGACATGGCAAAAAATTGGTTTTTTTTTACATTTAACTGTGAAAATCCCAGCAATTTGCATTACATAGGGTAATACGTAAATTTACGTAATTTTGAATATTATTTTGAAGTGTTGGGGCTTGGATGTTAGTTTGGATTTTTTGGTATTTTTAAGGAAACATGGCTTCATCAAATTTATGTGTCACTGGGATACTATGTATTATTTTAATTATTTTTCATTATTTCTAGATTAAAAGTGACTTGTGAAGCTGCCCACTTGCATTACATTCTGCCCAACGAATTCATCGATTCCCCAGAATGGGAAGCTTGCCCTACAGATAGTGACGAATTATTTCAGGTAATGTAAAGTATGATATCGATATTAAACCCGTCCACAGTGCTTCATAATTGTGGTAAATCACTATAGAAAAGAAGGTTCATATTTTGGAATAGGTTTACCTTATGAAACCATCTTGAAAGCATACATGTTTAAATTATCCCTCGAGCATCAGCTGAAGAGCATCGCAATATATATACCCTCACCGAAATCGCAGTAATACGCCTATCCTCCCCCATTTTGCCTGCATTAATAAAAACTAGGAAGATGATACCTTCTGGCTAGACTGACACGGTGATATATCTCATGCAGGCAAAATCCCACAACAAAATTGGATGCAGCAATGCAATTTTGCGTGCCTTGAGCTGTTCAGAGAAGCCTTGATGAAAATATAGGACAGGGAAATTTCTTGATGGGAGGCATGCAACGTTAAGTGCTGCCATATAGAAGAATGCAAAATTCGCCTTCGTGTTTGTGCCTGATTAACTTTGGATTCTTAGCAGTGAAAAATCGACGAATTTGAATGTTGCCAAATCCACGTGGGATTAAATAAGCCATTCGTAAAAGATCTTTGGTTCTCTCAGTCAAAAGAAAATCTCTTTTGAAACGATTATGTTGAATTTATAAGCTTGATTAGCCATTTATATTAGCTTATTGATTCTCCAAAGTTTAGTTAACCACATTCACATGTTAACAGTTCAACCTGCGAACCTCCAAACTT
This sequence comes from Ophyiulus pilosus, assembly GCA_033995625.1. Classification (NCBI taxonomy): domain Eukaryota; kingdom Metazoa; phylum Arthropoda; class Diplopoda; order Julida; family Julidae; genus Ophyiulus; species Ophyiulus pilosus. The sequence continues at coordinate 19,176 of JAUJYV010000177.1, forward strand.
TATTTTTGATATTGATACCTTAAGCTGGTGATTTTCTACTAGTGTGCTGCGGGAGTTTGCAGAAGGGTTAATTATACCTTCTACATGCTAATTGTAATTAGAAATCGACTGGTTTTGCTTGGTATACGATAGTCCTAGTGACAATGGCTTTTACTGAATTTTCTATTAGATTTCTAAAGGTTTTTATAGTCTTTAAGTAGATACAATTTAACGGTCGAATAAGTACATGACCACAGTAAAACTTAATAAAAATCCTATCTAATAGTAAGGGTTTAAACCAAAGTGTGAAGTCAACTGATTTGATAGCCCTCCAGCCCCCAGTGATTTTAAGAGGATTTTGATTCTGTTTTCTAAAGGTCTTTATAGTCCTTATAAATAGATAAAAAATTAATATTTTGGACTTCTACGTCGCTGGGTTCGTTTCATGACATGCTCCTTCCTGATGAAAAGGGCGCGGCAATTCAGGAAATGCCATGTTAATGACTCAAATACCACCAGGGGGTGCTGCACCGGAATAAGGATAATTTATTATACTCTCTGGATAGCCCAAGTCAGGTTTCATCTTGAATTTCTTCTCAACCTTAAACAATTCCATGAATCATGAAATACTGTCGGCGTGGCCCTGACATCACCTAGAGGTAAATCACAAAAGTTCCAAATGTCGTAAATTTGAAAATTATAGTTTTGAATCCTCACCTCTCCATGGGGGGCTAACTATTCATTCCGGATCTACATTGTAATATGCTTTTTTAAAATGCCCTGTCCTGGCCAAACAAGATAAATGTGATTGATTTCCCTTAAATTTGCGCTGAAATGCTAAAGGGCGAGAGGACTATATGATTTGTTAGATACGTTTTTATAGGTCCTTTGACGATGGTGGAAGGATTTCGACTGAAAGCGGTTTTGTTATCGATCTTATGGCCACCGAGAGAATATTTCCACTACACTGATTTTAGTCATTTTGGGTCACCTGAAATTCTGATGAGGACATCCGTCTGTCCATGTGAAAAAAACCCCTTAGAACTGATTTTCCAGAATGCATACTAAATGATACTTTATGTCGTCAGCCCTTCCTTCGGTTTATTTTGTCATCTTTGGCCTCTGGGAATTGTAATTTTAATGCTGGGATGCTTGCAATGATCCTAAATTTGAAAATGAGGCCAATAGATGGGATATTAGCGTACTGAAGTAATCATCTTGACATACCACTGCAATGATATCTGTTATCACCAATTTAACGGCCTTCGCAAGGCGGACATCCGTGAAACTTAAATTAAGTCTGCATCTGAGGTTGTGCTACGTAAAATGTCAAGGGTTGTGCTCGTAAATGGCATTATTTACAAGCAAGACGGTTTCTCTACTAAAGAAAATCTGTTCACACTTAATTGGAAATGGCATTAAGTGGGTACTAGAAAGAGACGAGACATTTTGACTTAGATAAACATGTCAACATGGGCACCCATTTTCTTGACGTCATTGCCCATGGTTGCGGTTAATAAAATTAGCATACAGAGAGATTTTCTCGTTTGGAAAAAAACGTTAAACAAAATGTTTTTAATGTAGTAAAGTGTTTGTTCATGCAGTATATTAAAAAAAAATACCGTACTGTTGAAAAATCCACAAAATAAGGGCTACAAAAGTGTAACCCAATTCCGTTTGGGATTGCTGATGCATGAAACAAGTACATTTATACAGCCAATTTTGTTATAATCAGTTTTATTGAAATTGTAATGAAGAATGATAACATAACATCATATGCAGCAACTCCCTGTGCAGAACACGATAACATTCGAAGAAGCATTTTTATTAAAATTTCCTATTCTAAGATTTGTAGATATAATTTTTATGCTGCAAATGTTTTATGCACAATCAGGCATCAGAACTATGAGGAAGTGAAATATTTCTCGAACGCTTTCAGGAAGTCATGTAGGAAAAATTGAAAACCAACTTTTATGGTAACCATTAATGGAATTTTTAGCAATCTTTTCCCCCATTATTTACTCGTGTAATAATATGTTTCTGTGTTATGTTTTTAGGTAACTATTACGGCTGTTGAACCGAGCCAATATCTGTGTTGGCAGCGTCGTAAGTTGCACCACATTCTTAAAAATAAACCTTTTCTGGATTCTGTGATACATAACCTCGTTGGGAAAGATATTACTCAGAAACTGTATTCATTAAATGAACATATGAATCCATTTAATCGGTCTAATCAACATCCGTATAATTCCGAGTTATATTGGAAACATTTTCCTCGTAGTTTAAGTGTGGATGTAGTGCACACTGGAACCAAAGGCCACGTCAGATCTCATTTGTGGAGGATGCAATCCAGAAGAGGAAGTAGTACAAATTCCGACAGTCTAGGTATTCATACTTTTATTCCCTTGCGTCCTCTCATCAAAAAATTAAGCAATGGCACCGTTTGAAATGCCAGCTGGCTAACATTTATCACCATCCGCTATGTTTTTTCAATATCGCAATTTTCTTGATCTTGCATGACGTTTGCTTTGTTTTATTGCCAAGCACTGTTGTTTTGCAAGGAAGAATGGTTTCGGAAAAATATTGTTTGATAGGACAGAACAAAACATTATTTATACCTTATTATCCCTTATATTCCCCACGAGATCCAAGTCTTTCCTATAATTCCAGTTGACAAAGAGATTATGCATCCAACAAAGAAATACTTTCAAAAGAAACATTACACATGTTAGTTTCTGTTGTTTGTTTTAAATGATATACCTTGTCTTGTTAGTTGTGATCAAACAGGGAAACAATACGAAGAAATACATTACCCTACAGTCAGCAAAAAAGATGCCATTTGGTAGGACTATATTTACTCAAGGTTTTTTTTTCTTAATGTCGCAATATAAATGCACATATATTTAATTGCCATGAGCTTACAGTTTAGTAATAGACATGTAGACGATACTTACATGTACAGTAATACACAAGAATGCATCGTCTTCAATTTTATTTTCATTTTCTAGAAAAAGTGCTATTGTTTTTGAAAGCAAAAATGTCAAAATGTTCTGATGTACTTGGAAATTTTACTGCTTTTCTCGTACCAGCATATGAGGAAGTTAAAATATTGCACAATCTACTATCCTTAATGTAATAGCCGTCCGAGTACATGTGATAAATTATCATGAAAGAGCAAAGGAGAAACATGTTTCCATGTTTGGCTTTATGGTTTCGCTTATCAAATTATTACGGGATCTAAACTATTATAATTAATGCATAGATAAGCACTTTTTCGACATTATCTTTAACAAACAACAACATTAACCCGAGTTGGTTAAAAGAGTCCACCCACACGTTGCTTACTGAACTCGATAAACAATATTGACACAATAAGATCAAAATCCAAAGCCTTCTAGGATGAAAATGAACAGTGTTCACAGTAGAGTATTAATGATGGGGGATTACTGATGAGATAGACTTCTGCTAGGAATCAAGATCATCAAATTCGCATGAATAACAGCCTTACGCGATCGTTCTGACAAAGGGATGTCCATATTGCCTAATAGCGCAAGTTTGCCTGAGATCATGCTTTTATGGGATTTAGCTATGATAGTGAGATGAGATGCCATTATTAATACAGCGGTTATTGCCCACTCCCCATGATGTTGTGCGTGTTACGTCATCAGTGTCCTTCATCCTTATCCTCCTGCAATATACAAATATTGACAGCTTTGATGGGCATGGTACGATTTGTGCTTTGCTTGTCTGATTCTGCAAGGTGCCACAATGTCTCCATTGGCCACGATTGGTGTCCATGAGGTGTTTTCTAAATTATATTTACTTTAAATGTTCCTTTTTCTGAAGTTGAAAATTTTCATAATTTTGTAAAGATTGGAGTAAAATTTTAATTATAATTTAGAAAACACCTCATGGACACCAATCGTCACACAAGTTATAGCAAGAACTCCCATCTATTAGTTTTCAGCATATCATACTTGTCCTTTATTGTCCTACATTTTACCTACAAAATTAACTAATGAAAGATTTAAAAAAATCGTTAGTGATCCATTGTTTGCTCCTTGGTGGCAGTATAGCTGAGAACTTGTGTTATTTCATATACAATGCAATGACTTCTGACCCACCCTTGTATCAGATATGTCCGTATTTAAGCAATCCTTGCACGTTCCATGTCTATCAATGAAATATGATTTTCTTGGCCTATTCGAAGTTGCGCAAATGAAAAATCCTCTTTACAGATAATTTAATTTCCTCGTTTGCCAACTTTTCTCAGGAACAATTATCCAAAACGTACGATACCAGACCGTTGAATACCCATGTTGGAAATTCATGTCATGCCTTGACCTAATATAAATTGGCTGTGTAAGCTTAAACCTAGTTTGACTATTGAACATTTTTATACCGTGATGATCCTACATGAAAGAATACCAAATTAACCCCTTCATATTCGAAAAAGCTATCAGCCTTCCAGTTAGGCTTTTGATAATCGATACTGTTCCACATTATACCATTGAATTAATGTTAGACCTAGGGTATACTCAGATTTTGTATATTTATAATGGCTCGTCTTTGTAAATTTCTAAATTTGTAACTGAATGTATTCACTATTAGCTTAGAAAGTCAAGTGTATTACATTTGTTAGGCTTTTTGATTCTTTTCATCTTTCTCTGTGAAAGTGATTTGAATTTTCATAGCCTTGTGTTTAATACCAAATAATCTACATTATGTATTTAGTCCAATAAAACAGGTGAGTTTGTTCAAAATGTTAGGTATTATTATATTATTATTTTGTATGTAAACTTTAATAATATTATTAAAAATTAAAGGATTTTATTTGCAGTTGTGGCCTCCTTATGGCAAATTTCGCATGGTTTTGAATAGCATCACATTTGGCATACGTTATTACACGCTTTATTGCCCATATTTTGAAGCCACCGCCTATCATTTCTTATTGCATTTCTCATTTATATTATTTCAGTTTGGTAAAATGGTTTTGATAAAACATTTTTTTGTGGAAATTACAATGCAGCTTACCTACGAAGCACGTTTACTCTATTTTTATAATTTGCTTTTTTACCATTTTGCAGCAGACATCAAAACATGTGCCAGTCTTCCTCTTTAACCCTTATTTCGTGTTTTGTATGTGAAATTCATGAGCTTTTTCTTGCTAATTGAACTGAATTCCTCACAGGTTCCTCTCCTGCACGAACCTCGAGATTTTCCTATCTTTCTGATCCTGGACCTTATCGGAGCCCACTACGTATTCCACCAGTGATAGTGGCATCCGATGAGACCATGCTATCGGGTTCTGGTACGGGATCAGGATCCGAATCTGCTTACGTCACTGCTACTGCCACCTCACCAGCACCATCACATCCATTTGTTACTTCAACTATCAATATGTCTTCTTCGGTGCATTCACCCGATGCACTAACGCCCTCTTTCTCCTCTGCATCAACATCTACAACCAATTTTCAATCACCCGCAATGCATGTAGCATTTGAGACACCTGTTTGATTCATTGGGATTAATGACGAAAACGGTTAATGGAGCGATCACTGGCGTACATTTTACTAGTCATGATAACCCCTTTCTTGGAAATGTATTGAACGATATGAATGGACAAGCATTAACTCGCATTGTTGAAACCCACAAATTTTAACTAGATAGTCGAGAAGCATCCTTTACGCTTGTTGGTTATATTAATCATAGAAGCCAAATGCATTATTATTTTATAGAATTTCACTAAAATCATTCTTTACTCTTAAAACGCAAAGTATTTAACAACTTTAATAAATCCTTGCAATCAAACCTTGTGCATTCATTACATTGTATAGTGAAGTTACAGGGAGTTTTTAAACTACATGATGATTGGAAATGACCCACCTTTGTGAAGAATTAATATAGTTTATTGTCCTGAATATAAGTTTTCAAAAGGGAACTTATGTGAAATAGCATGCTCTAATATATCATACAAGTTTGCAACATTATAAAAATTTCTCCTTGAAAAAGTTGAAATAACTTTAGTGAGTTTGCTTAATTTTATTTATATCGTTCAAGGGCTGTTTTATGCTGTTAATCAACAGTGTACAACAAGATTTTACGATGATGCCATCCTATGATGACATATCATTTTTCCAATCGCAATGTTATTGAAACCTCGCTTTTTTTTAGAGAGAGTAATTTTGAACTTGTTGAAAAAATTTGGCCTAGTTCTATTACAGAACAAGATGTTTTTGTTTTTTTTGTTGATGACTCCTTTCTCCGTTTTCGTCGAATTTTCACCTTATTCACAACATTTTTCAGATTTTTCTTGTATGGAATGATGTTTCTATCACTTAATGCCCCACAGAACTGCTAAGTATTGATCTAAAGAACGTTACCAGAGGAATTTTGAAAGAGCAAAATATTTTCTGTATGTGTACACATGAAATGTTTATTCAATAACGATTTTCAAATTTAAAAATTTTCTTCCAAGAATATGGTATAAAAAAACAATACGTTATGTTTATGTTTCCAAATTTTTCTCAGAATAACATTGATTATTTGTCTCGCCATTTTAAGATTTCTGGTTATTTGGTCTATTATGTGTGCACTTGTATTAAAATATAGTGCTCTTCATATAAGCACCGGCATTGCATGAAAGTTTTTCTGATCAAATCTGCCATCATTTTCAATAGATTGTACTTAGAAAAGCACATAACTATACCTATGTGCACTCTTTGCAGAGCACGTCCAATCAATAATGCCTTTGAAAATGCATTTTCGCCAATGTACAGTATTTGCGCACTCACTTTTGTCTCCATAATTCAATTTAGCTTTCCAATGAATCCATTGATCCGTATTATTGGGGATTTTCGTACAAACCCGTCTACCGAATTTAACAAATTGATTCGATTCATTCTGAATTTCTCTGCAGCATTATCTTGAATTTAATAAACTGTAAACAAATTCAATTAATTTCTTCGGAAGTTATAGGGCGACCTATATATTAATTCGTAGCATATTGCAATGAAATCGAACGTTTGATCTGAGTGAAAAGTTTGAGAAAAGGCTTTATCTCATTTTCAAATAAGTATCTGCTAACTTTTACATGACATGTGCACTTCATTATTACCTGATAATCGGATTACAAAACATTTGGTAATGTACTGCTTTTGGGTTGTAATTTATACACTATACACATATGTATAACTCAGATTGAAGTGATATTTAAAATTTATGAGATAAACATTTGCTATAAAAATGATGCACTGCAGCTTAACAAGAACACATTCAAATTCATTGCAATTTTGCAACTGAGTTTTGACTAATGTCGTAAATTTAAATTTCAAAATTTTGCTCAGTTGAAGTTGTATTGAATCTTAACCAATTGGCCTTCGTAACAAACTTCTTCTAGTCATAAATTTAGGGTTTTGTTTTCTTGTATTCTTTTATTTGTTGAATCATTTTTAGTTTAAATATTTTTACACCCCGCTGAAAAAACAACAACATGAAAAGTCTTGAATAAGATCAAGGGTATCACGTGTGCATATCCTTTTGTAGATTTCGAGCAAAGGGTTAAAAGGTTATTATGCCAGGTAATGAAAAACAACAATGGAACGACTTTAACGTGTGGAAAGATGATAAGCTAAACCGTTTTGTAAAACGGGGAAGTTTGGCAATCTTTTGTTTTTTTCAAAATATTAGTAAACACACTCGTTTCTAAATAATTTCTCAATCACAAAAATCTAGATTTCTTTTTAAATTTTCCGAAGGATCTGTACATGGATTTAATTTATCTCTTTAACAATGGATTTTGCGCCATTTTCAACTTGTAATCAATATATGACAAAATCCGTATAGAGTTTGAAATAATATAACCAAAATTTCTATCCTAGATATAGAAAACATTTCCAATCTCTTTATCAATCTACATTGCTGTCGATCTTCTAACAGATTGTCTAAAAATTCCATATTTGCTTGGCATACACGCCAAAATGGGTCCCGTTCCATTATTATTTTATAAATACTTTTCAGATCCTTAGGTGCATTGTGCATGAAATTGACTAATTTGTATTGCATATCATGAACACAATTTGCACTTCTTGTTATTGTTCTTTTCCTTCATAATAGTAGACCTTATTATCACAATGTATCCAAAGTAATGAAAAAACATTGTTTTATAGTTGTTTTATTGAAAATGCGGGATGAGGCATAACTCTTTGTCTATCTCAGTACGAAATGACGATGGAATAACACAGGTAGTTATCGATAAGAAAATCGATTTACTTTTGGCAATTTCAATTTTTCAAAGAAATACACATTTGTTAAAATAATAGTTTATGCTTATAGTTTTATGCCTCAACCTGTACAAAAACCAATCGAACTTGCATAGAAAAGAGTACGAAAAAATTCAAATACTGTTTTTGAATACTTTTGTTCAAATTTTCTGCATTTTTTACTCAAGCATGTCGTTATTTGTTATTTCAGCGGAAACCTATGAAACCAGATTTACACCTGAAGCAACTACACCTAAGCCTAGAGTTCATTTTCCCCAAAGACGAGTTAGTCAAGCCGTATCATATACGGCTAATTGGTTGTCGCAAAATGTTCGTCGAATTACCCCTTCTGATTCCTGTTCGGAAAATCTCCCTTTATGGAATCGATTAAAACAATATAAATACTCACGTAATTCAAGATACGCAGCTGATAATACGTGATACCAAATACCAACTTCATTTTGTTTTAATACAAGAGAGGAGGACAAATTTATCATTATGGATTCGGAATTGTCAAATTTAACAATTCTTAACTTCTAATAATCATATAATTTATTATACCAATTGTGCAGTTACTTTTTTAATTTTTATCGATCGTATACTATATTTTCAACGTATTTTGAATCCATAATTATGAAAGTGGTTATTATTTTATCCCTTATGTATAAAATATTGAGTTGTGTTTATGAAAAGGGATTTATCAAAATGACTGGTTGTGAATCGTCCACAAATTATATGTTACATGAAGTTTTTGCTTGTATCAAAATATGAAACGTGAATTGTTACTGAATGCCTGTGTACTAGTCGCATAGTGTGGTAAATGTGGTAAAACCATGAAGATATCAAGTTATCACTCGTGTGATATATTTAAATTGTTGATTATATTCAGGGAATTAATTCTTACGTTTAGATTGAAATGCCTTCTTGTGATTTATGAAGAGTTGAACATTTCTTCGCTTTGTATAATCAGCGATTAAATCCAATTTTAATACACGAAATACAGATTTCTAATCGCAAATTACACTCATTGAAGAATGGTGCAACCATCCCTATGAAAGCCTAGTTACTGCATTTGGAAGTCGTTGAATTTATTCTTTTACATTTTTCATAGATGACTAACTGAGAATCTTTCTCAACATATTTTTTTATATTCAGAAACAGAAAAACTATGATTATCACTTTGCTGATTACTGTTATTACTTCAATTATCTCTCCCGTAAGTTATTCATCATTTTAGTGCAATTTTAGCTAACATTTAAATCAATTTTCCATCTTGTCCGTATCTAATTGATGCTGAAATTGGATTTCGGGCGCATAATACAACTACTATTTCAATTTTTTCTGAATTTTATGTGTACAATACAGGGTGTGTAAAAAGTAAGCGCACATGCATTGTGGGACTCAGCCCACCTGGCAATTTGTATTGAATGTGTAATAATAGTCATGAATGTGTGGGATTAATGAACTAATTTAATGAATATTTGTAATGATAGAACTTGTTCTTTAAATTTGGATATGCTAAAGCTACTCAATAGTTTTACAAGATGCGTCAAGAAATATAGATAATATGCATGAAGCAATAACTACTATGTATATTATGTATATTGATACAGTAATGTCTTTTTCGAATTTTAGCATATTGAATGAACTTCTATACATCGATTTGGAAGAAAGTTTCATCAAAACTCTTTTGACCAACTTTGACATGAACAAGTTTATTTTTAGGAGTATTGATATCACAATGAACTCAAGCAAATCAATACTGGCATTCAATTATTCATTATGTCTGAATTGCACTAAACTTATGCTTCATCAAGTGTGATAATCTATTTCTTCTATTAATGGCGCATCCTGTTGTTATTGTAATGATTTGCCATCAGGTGAACAGTTTTCGCATTTCCAGGTTTAATAGTGCATGGAACAAAAGCAATTATAAAAGTAAGCTTATAATTAAAATATTCATTCTCAAATCTACGAACTTTGAACATGGATTCGATAATGATGTATCAGCCATCAAATATGGCAGTTTTTGCGTCATACATTGCGTTTGGCAGCTGAAATTTGAGAAATGTTGAGTAGTCCTTGAATATTAAAACGAACAATTGATATCTGTATTGAAAGCAGGCAGTTTTGGTTCTTAAAGATGGCCGACTGTTTACAACGTATAAGATTGTGATTTAAATATTATCTTAAATTTATCACAAAGTTCTACATGTATACGCTGAACATGTAGACTTTTGTGATAAATTAAAGCTATCACACCTATGGCATAGTGTTAATGTTAATACTAGCTGTGGTCATGGAACGGATTTCAACCTATGTACGTAGATTAAAACATATTTGGGTATATAGAATTTATGCAAATGTAAATGTTATCATAAATTCTACCCAAATCGGAATGCTGAAATGTATGAAAAATGATTGTTTTCGTATTCAAGGTTTATTGTTATTGTAGCAGCCAATGGTTGTTGAAGTTGTTGTTGTACTTTGAACTAATTAATCGTAATCAAACAACCTTTAAAGGGATTTTAACATAATTCGTGGTAGCTTCATTTTAATGCCTTAAATTTCTCTTAAAAAAAGCGCGAATAGTCACATAATAAGCATTTGCAGGCGCGCAAATATGTTGCCTGCGGCCGTTCTAAATACGGTAGAGCAAAGCATCATGGGATGTAGATGCCATTTTGTGTCTCCCTATTGGAACTATACCGAGCGGATGTTTTTTTATGCTGGAAGTTTGCGTTTTTTTGAAATTGGTTATTCAGGACCAATTTCTCTAGAAAATATGTTGTGAGTTAGGTCGCGGAAATAGTTCATTACTGGATAATTGAATATAGGTATGCCTCTTATAAACAATCACGGATGCGTACCAGCCGTCTTAATTGTGTGATATGTTTTGCTGACAATTTGTATTATCTACGGGTTAATTACAAAGAGTAAAATTACCAGTTTTTCATTACAATTACCTTTATTTGCTTATTTGTCTTTGTTTTATTTACAACAGAAATGCATGCGTATACCATTCCAATATCATACCAAAGATGAACCAATGCTAATCTTGGCCAGAATAATTAATACAAGTAATTGGATTGTTACAATGATGAATTATTGTAGGTAAGTTGAATCAAAATTATTATTATTAAGAAATTTCTAATTTATTCCACCATGTTGGCTATCGCTTGCTCATAAAGGTCTTCATAGATGGCGCAGGCGTTAACCTCGTTTAGTTAACCCATAATTAAAATGGGTTATTATTAACCACAATAAGTATTTTTTTCAACCCCTAATCAGTAAATTGATTAATATGCATGTCTATAATAAATTATAACGATGTTGCCATTTTAATTAATTAAAAATAATGAGAGATGACTCATCATAAAATGTTCCCGTACATAACCCACTTTAAATATATATAAATTACGGTATTTTAATTGAATTAACGATGAAGGTCAAAATTAATTTGGCTGATAAAAATAAGTATTGTTCTTGGAGGCCAGTTTTATTTCGCCACAAAGTTTTTTTTCACGTTTAAAACCATATATCACTGATCATCCTTGTTTTTTTTAATAATTACACATTAAAACTCCTTTAATGAAGGACTTGGCGAGTTGAATTAAACGTAAAAAAACTTAACAAAGGATTCGGGCGGAGGAATTTAGAAATGAAATTTTGTTGGAGGTTAGAAGGTTAAACGTAGTGGGAGTTGATTGTTGATGATTTTACTGATCCTCCTTTTTTAATGCGTCTTTAATCTGCATTACTCAAGTTCGCCTTGAACAACTTTTGAATTTATAAGTGAGCGTGTATACGTGCGCGTCATTATCAATTGTTTATTTATCAGTAGGTTACACAGTATAAAATTCCATACAGTAATACTTATAAAAAAAACTGAAGGATGTTCTTAAAAAAATGTTGATAAAAATCAGGATATGTATGAGGATGCACATAAATATGAATATTGCGTTTTGGTACCAGCCATTTGCATCGGGATTTTTAGATATCTTTATGAAAATTAAACCGCTGAAAAATAATAAACAAAAATAATTAGACATCTGTTTAACAAACATTCCACGCGTTTGTTATAACTGAAGTTAACAAGCAAGAGGTTAGATGTGGTTCCTACATTTTTTAATAAAACACAGGTTTTTGCCATGACCAGCCTCTTTATATTGACAGATGACCCCACTTGCTTCTCGCAGTTTCGACATGGATAACAAGATAATTGTTTTTAAGTTAATCAAAATTTATGAAACCCTTGACATCTTGGCAAAAATAATAAGCCGGTTTACCCTGTGAGGATCAAGTTTTCCATTTAAATGGGTGTTCTCGTAATGCAACTAGTTTTTGGCTATGTACAAATTTCGGTATTGTGTGGTTATAGGTGGTTTACTTGCAAAATATACCAAGGTTTAAAGAACACCTTTAATTGTGACTGAATTATAATTTAAAATGGCTCAACTTCTGCCACCCTGTTGCATTAAAATGTGGAAAGGCGTTAATCAATGCCATATTTTATGAAAACCTACGCAATCTGGTAATTTAACAAGGAAACATCAAGCATTTTTGGCAACATGCTGTTTTATAAACTTCTGACTCATCCTGAGGATTAGAATTGATTTTAAATGACTCACATTTTAAATGCAAATATAAATAAAATTGATATCTTTACACTACATTTTCAATATACAATTTAGATATACCGTTTTGTTTAATACAGTTAATTAAATATATTTTTAAAATTATTTTCTGTTGCAAAATCTTCAAATTTTATTATTATCAACAACTTTTTATAACAAATAATGAGAAAACTAAAATATTTCCAAAATTATGGAATAAAATTCAGTTTAATTTTACAAGGGATTTTCGGTAATATAAATGCATGCATATTTCTTTTCAAGTCATCAGTTGTATTATATTACTGCTAACAAAGTGTAAATATCAAAAGTGAACTTACAAATTCGAGACAAATCCAAAGCTGAAATTATTGTTACTAGGTTTTCCATCATTCACCATTTTTAATCATCCCAGTCATCATCTGAATCATCATCGGTGTAATATCGGTTTCGGTAGTAAGTCCTACGTGGGTAATATGGACGTCGGTAATAACTAGGCTGCACGTAATTTTCTCGTTGGTTGTAATAGGGTCGAACTGGATAATGGCCATAGTTGTATGCCGGATATCCGCGATAACCGTACCTCTGGGCCTGTGTCATAGCCACTAACAGGCCCAATATAGCAATCGTTAAAACCTGTGAAAAATAACTGGCGTAAATATTCTGATACTTTCATTCGGTACTACATTCAGAATTTGCTACTTTTTTATCCATAAGCTGAAGTAATTGGTTATCAAATTGTTGGAAATAATCATTCGTTATCATTAATCCATGCACATTTGTGAATAATGCATTATATTAATATGGTCACATATTTACATTAATATTACATTTATTTAATGTTTTCGTGCCCATTTAATTCTAGCTAAGTACTTTGTGTATAAATTAACACAATTTATTATAGAATTAATCCAGTTAATGGATGCAATTTTTCAATATAAATGTTGGCATCCGAATAATTTTTTTAAAATGCTTCCATTATTTATATTCAATTATTAGAAAATCCAATTAAATATGCAGAAACATTTTTTTTTCGTTTAAGCAGCTTCCATTAATTTTAAATTATAGTGCTTAGTAATAATAATTCAAGAGCCATTTTTCGTATATTGCGAATATCTGAGAATTTCCTTAATTATTAAAAAGGAATGGAGAAAAAAATTATGCTCGACCTATTCGTGGATATAGTTAATCTAAATTTTCTTATCTAAGCATATTTTATGGCTAATTTTCTTCAAATATTTGAGTAAAAGTTCATTACATTATTTACTTTGCTAAAAAATAATTAGTCCGTGTTCAATAATACTGAAAGCCTCGTACATCAATGCACAAAAAAAAGACATTCGATAAAAACTAAAATATGGGTAGTGGCTATGAAGATCTACTTACAAATTTCTTCATTGTAAGGAGCTGTGTGTTTCTTCCCAACAACTAATAAAACACGGTGAATTTCTTCTCAAGTCGAAATCCTTTAATGAAAATAAGTAAAAGTGGGCAATGCTTTATATATTCCCTGTGGGATGCAATGTCGTCATTGAAAACAAAGGTGTTTTTACCTCCTTATGGCTGTACTTGCATATACCATGCCTGTTCAGGGGCGTACGCCAATTGGTTTTAATGATGTGCTGACCAGTATCTAGAAACCAATATGGAAATACCTCCACGAACCATCTTTCTGGGTTATGAGCTCTCACCCTTGGCATTGAGCATTTCATCAAGGACAACCAAAAATGTAAACCATGTGAAACGAAGCGTCACATCCCTTAAAAATAACAGATGATGTATGCTGAAATGCTTTCAACTATGATGCATCTTAAGTCATCCCTTTAAGTCCTTTTTGGATTTTTTAATCCTATATGTAATAATAATACCACATCTCATTTTGATTCCCATTGTTCTGATGTCCTGCCTGTCACCAAGGATTATAGCTTCAGAAAAATAGGGATTATTCGTATCTGTCTTTACGTATTTATTTTCTTAAAGGTTTCTTTGAAGCTGCTTTCTATTGTAATGCATTGCATGCAGATTCTTCTATTGTCAACTAAACCTGTTTCCAGACATCACGAGATCAATTCTAGTTGGCTGCATTGTAATTAAGTATAATTTGTGGTTCTTGGAGAAAATAAGAAATTGAAAAACAGTTTTTTCTT
Organism: Ophyiulus pilosus; assembly: GCA_033995625.1. Classification (NCBI taxonomy): domain Eukaryota; kingdom Metazoa; phylum Arthropoda; class Diplopoda; order Julida; family Julidae; genus Ophyiulus; species Ophyiulus pilosus. The sequence continues at coordinate 34,176 of JAUJYV010000177.1, forward strand.
CATTTTATGATGCTATTTCGAACCCTGGTTCAGTGACATTTATAGTCTCTTTAGACTAACTTTGGGGTTAATGTATCCGTTTTACTCAGAGGAAAGTGCGACATTCGACGAAATCTATTTGATACTTATGTATTCTAAATCAGTCGCTTCACGTTTTTATGACTTTTCTTCTTCAAATGTCTATTCCTTATGCATATATAATCGTCTGGCATCTCTCAAATAGAGGGTCTCTAGAAATATTTTCTGCTTTAGGACTTGTTCTAATTTCCTCGATTTAAAACAATTTTCGGTATTTTAAATGATAATTTATTTCTATCAAATGTTTGAGTTATACTTCCAGAACTACAAATTACTGAATAATTTGGTAGCATCTGCTTTTTTCTAAATTGTTGTCATCTACCCCTAAACTTCTGCCACACACTTAGAGAACCTTAGTGGCACCGTTTGAGGAATTTTTAGTATGTACTTTGTTTTAATAGATAACAAAAACAATATTGATCAAAGTAACATATTCTGTAGTAATTTGATGTCAGTTGAGTGGGTATATTGCATCACATATTATAAAAAGTGTCTCAATAATTGTTCTATTTGGTGATCGCAGTCAAAATTTAAAAAACTGGTCTCATGTCAGTATATTTAAAGTATTAAAAAATACTAATACAATTTTATTTATTTATGCATGAAGTTTATCCATTGTTTCATTGTTATTGTATACACACTCTTGCCACATTATGTACGGAATTGTTCACTTATCAGTAAGCTTATTATTATAAGAGGGTTAATTTCTTTCAACTAAGAATTGTTTTATCCAATCATGTTTATGATCGAATCTAGTTAAACTTCTTAATTTAATAACAGGGATGGTGTATCTATAGGTTGTATGCTCTTCCTTACATGATTAATTTTAAAAGCTAAACACTGGTTTTCCACGAAATATAACGTGGAAGCAAATGCGAATTCTTACATGTCCACTGAAATGACTTATGCCAAGGTTACTTTAATAAAAAAGTTATTTTAGGTAATGAACTTATAATCGCATTTTTGTGTTGCAATGGCAAGAAGCAAGTGGCACCTATCAAACCTTTATCTGAAATTCACTACGTGGTTTGAAAATAAACTGAATATTGTATATTTCAAAGCCGAACTGCAAATTCGAGTGGGAATCATCTCACTTTTCTGATTCCCATGCCAACTTTACAAACCTCCTCTACAAGGATTATGATATCACTAACGTATTTGAGTGGGAACGATTAGTAATTTCATTATGTGCACATCGTAGGTTAATTACAAGTTCACGAACATGGATATATTCAATATTTTAGACCTACAAGAAGCGTAAGGTCAAATTTCAGCGTTGGGTATCCTGGTAGTTATTGAATTTAGTCATGTTTTGCCACCTTTAGTAATTCTTGGTTTTTTTTTATAAAATGTAATTATTTGATAAGTATTTACTGTTAGTTTACTGTAAAGGTATTCTACACTTCAATAGTAAATGTTCAGACCATATCATTTATATATCATTGTTTAATGAAGTAATAAATTCGGTTTGATTTTATACATATTTTGAAGTTTGTTAAAAGTTAGTTTTTAATTTAATTTTGAATCCCTTCATTCATGTTTTCTCACGATGCGTTGTGAGTGACATTGGTTTTCGCCTTTTCAAAGAAAAAAAATCGTGAAGCATCTTTCAGACATGTGGATTTGGGGAGAACTAGTACATGGTCACCAAAAACGTTATGGTTTTCAAATTCTTATTACTGCAAGCCCCTGTTGGCTTATCCATGCATCCAATTACACGTATATTTCGATGGACTTCTTTCATTTTTTATTTAAAAAATCTCAAGGTTTAGTCAAGATTGTTGTGAGCTCACCCTTGTCGTGAGACACCAACCGTGAAGAATACGTTATCCGTTTCATCTTAACCACAAAAAAATAAGCAATAATAAGAAAAAAAGCATGGTGTTAGGGTGAGGCCTCATATTTCGGAGGACATTTAAAAGGAAATTATTATGTTATGAATAAATGGGACAGTGGGGGTTGCATCGAAGCGTGGCATTTTTATTACCTTTCATGATGTTGTATATCTCGATACTTGCTAGATGCCCTCTAAACAGTTCGTGTTAAATTTCCCGGGTTTTCCACATGTACAGAAACACATAAAACCGTATGTATTTAAAGTTAACCTTCATATTGTTTTAGTGGGAATTTTTTTATCGTAATTTTCTTTTTTCTATGAAATATTAAATTACAAGTTTCAATGGAGACGTCTTTGGAAAGAGAATTATTTCTTGTAAATTACAATTTTTTTTAAGTACTGCATGTTCCAAACACCCTTCGAATATATTTCTATAGTGAGCCTTTTATAAATAAGGTAAACTTTATTTATATGGTTTCACGAGCAAATAAGCTCATCACTAATAGAGACTAAGGTAAATATTCCTTAATCAATTAATCCCTACGACAAACATCTGTATATACTACCTTTATAAAGATGTTATCTAGATTTGTCATAGATCTTTATCTAATTATTTGTCTAGTATGGCACATTTTATTGCAAACTGGAAAATATATTGGAAATTAATAATATTGGCATGTTACCTTTGCAATAATCAATGAATAAAGAGACATCTAATTTATTCAAACGGTTATTAGCTTTTTATAATTTTTATTTAATACCACTGTTGTTTATGAATTTAATAACATACAGACTTATTCCAATTTTCCTTTTGATATCCTTTTTTATAAAAACGTAATAAGCAATCACACTAACAATCATAGCATTTTGAAATGAACTGACAAATGAAATTGAAAATAAAATTAAATCGTAATTAAAACACAAATGATATGAATCTGATACGTTTAGGAGGCATATTTTCTAAACATTTTTCAATGAGGTGCTGATTTCTATCTCAGAATTATCGATTATAATATGTGACCCTGCTAGTCGTCCTTCGTCTACGTTTTCTGCCAGATGACCTCGGTGAACTCTTGGATGCTACTTTAGGCTGGGTCCTTCTGATTTCCACATTGGCATACGTGTCCTCTATAGCTGCTGTCGTTGCATAAATATCATGGTTTTCAAACCGGGGTGTTCTCTCAGAACTTCTGGAAGGACTTTGACGTGCTTGATAATTAGAGCTGGGCTGATAGTCGGTACCACCTTGATATGGCTGAACTTCATAGTCCGGTTGCATTGAATTAATTCTGCTAGCAGATGTGTGGCCTTTTCTGCGTCTTTGGCGTCCATTCCTATTAATTCTTATATCTCTGTTGCTACTCTGGGGAGGTCTGGATGTTGTTAGAAAGCCTGAGTTCTCTTGAAAATTGAGATCGCCGTCATAATCGGGTTGTACTTTACTGGCTCTGTTCAACCTCTTAACAGGTGTATAATTTGTATCGTAATTTTCATAATCGAATTGTTTTCCGAAGTTATTGTTTCTATAGTACGATTCTAGCCTTGGTGCTGAATTTTCCTTTTTGGGCTTTGGTGGCATGAAACCTCCATCGTAGTGATCCATGACTTCGAATTGGTCGTCCACGGATCCAGGATGGGTAACAGTTAGGCTTGGCGTAAAGTTGCTCACATCATAGTTTCTTGAATAAAGTTTTCTTGACGGATTTATATTTGAACTTCGTCTTTTCGGTCCAAGTTGAGCTTTTTTGTTCCTTAGTCTATCATTGGAACTATAGTTGTCATTTGGAGGATCATAAGAAGATCTTGATACAGTTTTAAATGTTGCTTTGTAATCAGATGAATGTCTTTCATCACTGTTGACATCAGAATTGATAGTTTCAATTTCAGAATCTTCATTGTCAAATATTCCACCAGAATAAATGGCGTAGTTTTGTTTCTCTGGTACATAGTAGTAGGAAGAGGTTGGTCTGCTTAAGGTACTTTCAACATGGGGCTCTCGCAATATTGAAATATCCTCATATAGTTTTTTCGGTCGTTGATTCATTCCTTTGTCTGCCACCGGATTAGATTCGAGGGAATCTTTGCTGGTTCGTTTGGTATTTTTATCAAATGTTGAAAATTTGCTATTCCTAGCATTGCCTTGATTAACATAAACTTGCCTTGAAGCTGCTTCGATGTATCCTGGATTTTCCTCTCCTTTGGCCTTTGTTTGGGGTCGATAATGGTACAATTCCCTTGGCCTATGTGGTCCTCTGTAGATTAAAATTGGGACTTCCAGAGCGTTTTGCATACTTCTTTTATTAAACTGGCTATTGCTATCACTCATGGTCGATTTGTAAGAACTTTCAGGTTCGGCATATTCTTTTGATTGTTGTCTTGGAATCCGTATGCTTTCACCATTTCTAGGTTGAATTTGCAAAGTTTCAGTTTTATTAGGTGCATTGTAAACAAATACTTCTTCCCCCACATCTTCGTTCTTCATGGTCCTCAGGTCCCTGTCGTAGGCTAATCCAAACGCCCACATAGATATGGTGAAATATATCCAAATGATCTGCAAAATAAAATGCAATGTTGGAAAATTAGGATCGGTTTATATATTTGCAGTATGCTGATATAAATTTCAATATGTTAATGCAATTAAATGTACTATAATTATGGATAATTATTTCCAGTATTGATATTTAAATATTTTAGAGGTGAAATTTAACTGCTCTTCTTCAAAAAATAAAATTGCTTTCCTAATTGACTCAGTTATAAGAGTTTAGTTTTAATCATATATATGAACGGCCTTGTATAATGTAGGTATAACCAATTTTCATTGAAAACCAAAAAGCTGTAAGCTGTAAATTCCGATTGGATTCTTAACAGCATTTGTTGATTTATTAGGCCATTTTTTTCAACGCTTTACAATTCGTGGGAAAATCCAGTTTTCATTCACTCGATTCAAGGTATTATTTCCCATATGTTACACGCCAAGGTGTCCAACCGTTATTAGCTGGCCCAATATAAATTGCAAATTGTGTCTTAAAAGTAGGTTAAAATTTACAGAAAAACAGTGTAATTAAACCAATTTTTGATTATTGACGTGTGTGTGTTATTTACATAAAGTATACAACAATTGCTGCTTAAAGCAATGAAAAAAGTAATTGATGGGAGTTTATATAGCCTTGACGTTACTTATTGCTTAAAACTGTTTTTATTCGATGGACCTGTTCATCGTTTTCATTATGTAAAAGTATTTCCTCGTTAAATCCAACTACACAAAATTTACATATCATTGGTGCACTGCAACTTGTGCTTAGTAATACATACTAAAATGTAAGCGGCATAGAAGCAAATTTGATAGAAATTGATGAACATACCTTCATTTTTTGTTTCATTTTCATTATGTATGACTGATATATCCTTTCGATTAGTTGTTGGAGGTAGCAGCTGGACTGTAGAATGTTAGGTAATTATCCAAATTGATGTGTATCCCGTATTGAACGAGATGCTCTACTCTTATAACGAGTTTGTCACAAATGTCTAAGCGAGGTATAAATCTTTCTATTTATAAGTAGGATGCACCTGGGATACATCGGTGTACCCATGCAAATGCTTTCAGAGGGTGGATCTTGAAGAAAGGTCTCCACCTGTAGAGCACAGTAACCTAGTTAGAGTACATATGCAACATGTATTCATCCGGAACGATATAACTTGCTTCAATTAAAGGTTATCGTAGAAAAACTTGTTGGTCGATTGATATTTCTTATATTAGTTGTTGCATGCTTGAAACCTTATTTCAAAAAATTAATTGAAATTTTGCGTGTAGAACAACATTTTATGACTACAAGTTTCATGCAAAAAAAATATATAGATGAAGCCAAATTGAACTACTTAAAGTAGTCGAATTGTTGCTCGGTTGGTTTTTGGCCAAAAGGACAACATCGTAAACATGAAAGCAATGAAGTTCTAATTACGATATTTAAGTTCCCACATTGCATCGACGAGTCGGTGTCAAGTTTTGCACATGGTTGCCACTGGTCGTCCTATATATTTCAAACTATTTCCTATGAAATCTAAAGCTCATTACATACAGGAAAGTTCGCACCAAGGTAGAGTTTATAAAACGAGACAATTGTTCTTTAGTAGAGCACATACTTCTCTGGGAGAGGTAAATGACAGAAAGGGTAAATATTTAATGTTGATGCTAAATGTAATATACGCTTAAAGGTGCACATAACTTTTGCATTTCATCTACAATATTTAGCATGGTGTTCTTAAAAGGATAACTTTTCCCACATTGAAAATGAAATGTTTTATGTACAGTGTTGCAGCTGAAATATATCGTAAGCTCATTTTAGCAGATGTTGGAACATATTGTATATCATTTTTACACATATATTTACACATATATACACATTGTCGAATATTTCAAACGAATTGTCAGTATACATAATATTGCTTGCAGTTATATCCACGTGGGATTTAGATAACGTGTGTATATCATTTATACGTGTGCAAGTTATTATGATTTATTAATTCAAATAAGGAATCCTAATTTAAAAGATGTACCATTATCTAGCAAATCGTTAATATTAGTGAAAATGATTATGAACAAAGAAATGTTTTCTCCTCTTTATAAGTGATGAGAAAATTGCACCACTTAAAGAGAAACTCTGAATACAAAAGGTGTTAAGATTTCAGGTTTTCTAAATATTATGTTTACTGTAGACTAGCTTCAATGAAGCAATTGATGACCGGAAATTTAAAATGGATTTCACCTTTTAACTCTTTTTCTCCTCTTTAATCATTGGAATACCAACTATAATCAATAACAAATTACAAGGTGGTCAATAATCTGAAAATCTCTCTATGTTTAAATTTTAATTTCAACGAAACATGTCTACGTAAACAATGGATTTGAAAAAAAAAATCTAGTGTAATAACCTAGAGCTAATTGCGGCAGGATTCAATCATGCCTAAAGTTGCTGAAAGTTTAATGTTAAAAAACTAATCCTAAACAATGTATTTTATTACTTTATAACCCCTACGTGTTTGCTCCTCAGACGTTCTAAATTACGTCAACAATACCATTTGTTCGTTAATATAATATGCATAGAATTCTCATATTAATTAGACAATTTGACGTTAGGTTGTTGCACTTCCTGTTGCCAATAGCTGTAGTTCAAAATAACTGAAGTAGTGGTTATTATCGTTCAAAAGTAACTATATATTATGTAATTATGTTATTAACAGCAACCAAAGGCTACGGTACAGTGAAATGTACATGCATAAATATTATCTAAATTTTTAACTAATTTCAGCTGTAAAACTTGTTTTTTGTAAAACATGCATGTAATTTTTGCTTGTATCTATCACAAAAATGATATACTCGGTGAATCCATAATTAAAGATGGTTAAGTTGGTTTTCTGAATAGACGGATTGTGTAAATAAAATATCTTACTATCAAAACAATTTTATTTATACATCACTCTAAAATACATATCATACGAATAATTCATCTGATCAAACCCAAAAACTTAAAAATTCTAACAATGTTCGGATGAAACTTGGCATGGTCTGCTTCAACACAATTTATTTTCTTCAGTTTTTATCTTCTATAAAAGCAGTAGATTCAAGTGACCGTATTCAACTGAATATCGTTGTTAGTCATTTTCGCTTTTTCTTCATCCTGCTTCTGGTGTCCTTCAATTTCCTCTATCGATTCTGGTAAATTGAAGCCCTTGGTTTCCGGAAGGTAAAATGCAAGAAGCCCTGCAATGATGCACATCGTCCCAAAGGTAGCCATTGGAATGCTTTCGTGGTAATTTCTCTACAATAATGGAAAATATTGGGAACGAACAAAAGGAAATTAAAACCTTTCTAATGACCTTACTCTTTAACAGATCGATGCATGAGAACAGTTACAATTTTGAACTTACCAAAAGGTCGATAATATATGGCGATACAACTGACCCTAGGCGGCTTAACATGGCCCCAGTTCCCACAGCTAAGTTTCGAACTGGTGTAGGAAATAACTCGACGGTATACAAAAAGATGAGGCCGTAAAAAGCGGTACAAAAAAATTTCCCCGAAAGTGCCAGAACTGTCATCAACCATTGCAAATCTGTCAACAAATGGAAATTTTTTTAAAAAAATGCTAAAGATAAAATCTCATCAACAATAAAACCTAAGCTAATTTGGAGAAATGTGTATTTCACATATTAGTTGTGGTCATCATGAGCTTTCAACTAGGCTGAATACATTCCATGACCACAGCTAATGAATGTAATATAATGATAATTTAAAAGAGAATTGCAGTTGGTTTTTTCAGTTTTTATAAACTGGTTGTTATAATGATAATGGTTTATAAATATTTTTTAGATTATATTACTGATTTGTTGTACTAGATACTCTAGAAATTATTTTTTTCCTCACCGTTAGGAATGGCTAGAATCAGCAAACAGGAAACTCCAGTGACGATAATATAAATAATGAATATTATTCTTCGGCCAATTTTTTGTATAAGGGCATAAATAATGAAAAATGCAGGCACTTCTACTGCAGCTGCCAAAAACGTATAAAGATAGACACTCGTCCCGACATAACCAGCACTGAACGATAAACCATAGTAAACCTTTCCAGCAACGAACCTAAACAAGAAACTTTATTAAAATATCGATCATACTGTACAGAATAAATCTTATCTTAAACTTGATGAAAATACTTGCCATACAAGTCCAACAACGAGACTACGTTTGCGTAAAATGGGAGTCCGTACAAGATCCAAGAAATTTCCTGATTTTTGTGCTTCACTGATTTCCACGAATTTATTATCCTGTTTGAAATTTTAAAAATAACGTCGAGTGAATACTAGTACTTATTTACAAATAAATCTACAACTTTTATAAATAAAGGCTGGAATTTGAAATTTGAAAATTTTCTAAATGTACATTTTCATGATTATATTTCCTGCTTTTTTATATTAAAAATCAGGAATATATTATGATTATCATACATTTTAATCATTTATTCATTTATTTTATTATAATTAACTTAAGAGCTTTGACTGATTACACATTGCATTGAATGTTTCTTGGAAGGGAGCAAAACATTTTATATAATTACAAAAATGCAATTTCTCAAGCTTACCCTTCGCTGAACTTTCTGTAGCAGCTCTAACATATCTTCATCTGATGGTAGGGTGCGTCCATTAATTCGAGCTCCAGATTTTAAAACTGTTAACACATTTCGCAGATTTCCTTGCATCATAAGCCACCGGGGGGACTCTGGCAAAAACCTTTTTTAATAAAAACAGAAAATTATTATCCATGGCTACATAATACATTCTACTGGGGTGTCCAGACATTATCTCACAAATAAAAAACTTGGACACCCTGTAATGCTACATACTATTAAGCAAACAATGAACTACATCTGTACATTATACTAGCAAAAGTTGTTGGGTAATATCGCATATTCGTGAATATACATTTTCTCTTCAATTATTTAACTATCTGACAGGAAAATTTAGAAAACTGATATGAGGATATGTGGAATGTTGTGATATTTGCATAGTGTTCTGACTGAAACAAGTTTATGTCAATTCTTACAAGAATGCTCTGTGTTACTACCATCTGCTCAGCTGTTGAACAAACCCAAAGAACCTTCGCACTTGAGTTATCATTGAAATGTCATTTTTTTTTTTGCCTTCAAAGTAAGTTTGTTGGCAAGGATACAAAAGCGCGTGGACTTGAATAAATTTCCTACTATGGATTCTTTCATTATAAGCGCAATTTATAATCGTGAGTTGCAATTTGCATGCTAAATTAATTTATCCATTCTTTTTTTATGTGACGATGATCTGGTGTTAATATTAGAGTGTTGCCCCTTTAGCAAGCAATATTTTACAGACGTTTTACGAGCATATTAACTTGGTGACACTTTTCATACCTAGCTGAAATAACCTTACATTATAGGTGATAAAATAAAATTCATTGCTTGTTTGATATAAATCCCCATAACATGTGAAATTGTTACCAGAAATAAACGACCAACGATAATGTCGGTATAGAAATGGCCAATTGCAGCCAAAACCAGTCGCGGATGTAAAATGCTATTCCTGGAAGCACCATGAAACCTATTGAGAAAGGAACCATGTATTGGAGGCCCAGCAAGGCTCTGCTTTTTCTTCCGCTTATTTCTGTCACTGAAATTCAAAGAAAAGGAAAATCAAGATAGATTCAACTTAACTCAATGCCTTGATTGAAGCCTACTCAATGATTTGATTTCTTGGTTGTTTTTTTAACCTCGTCTTCAACAAACCATTCTAGGAATATGCAACTTCACGTAATAGGGTTGTTGTAGAAATTAGATGGCGCCACTTTATCAAGTGTCTTGTCGCAGATTTGTTTGCATTTATCCAAAAATAATTTATTTGTTGGATTTCAGTTGTTTCAAATTGCCATATTTGAAACAACTGAAAGTGTGTGGAGAAATAACGCAATAGTCTAAATGAATATGATCAATTAAAGTTAGAGAAAAAAAAACATCCTGTGTGGCAATATTGTTCCATTTCCTTTCAGAAATAGCAATGTCATTAACGCATTAAATTAACGATGGTTATTGTATTTAGTCAAGGATACACAGCTTAATCAGATAAATAAGGGGTTCAGTTAGGCTCTAGAATAATTAATAATACATCCTTGATGTTTCACTGACGATCATACTGATTTTAACCCTGCTGATTGAGCTTAATATTATCAATAACAACTCTGGTTTCAGCAATTCGACTTATGTTTCATGGTGTATACTATAATAATTATCGTACAAAGAACAAAAAGTTTGGTTTAAAGTAATATTCAAAGTTCAATGTTTGCAAAAAAATCGATAAAATAAGCATTTAATTTACCTATGACAAAGGCGACTGAGAAGACTCCAGCGTCACCAAGGGCGGAGATAAACCGTAGAACTATAAACATGATGTAATGAGTTGAGAATGTTGCTAATATTGAAGCTGCCATGAACATAACAATTGCTATCAGCACAGCTTTTTTTCGTCCATATCTATGATATTGAGAGATAAAGAGAGAGGGAAAGTGTTTATATTATATTCTCTCAATCTTGGGGAAAAAAATTGAAATTATTCTTTTTTGAACATACTTGTCAGAAACCCAGCCGAATATTAAGCAACCGAGTAAAACTCCAGCCATGAAACTACTTTGAACAGTAGAAGCCAGAGCTTTGTTTGAGCACACCAAATCCCACTGAAATTGCGAAAAAAAATGCACAAGTTTGAAAAATGAGTATCTAAAACTAGGCATAAGGAATCTCCAAGAGTGATGAAGTAAAACTTCATTTAAATCAATTAATGACAATTATAACAACTTGTATAACAAACATTTCATTATTCTCTGTAGTTCTGATTTCTGTCAAAAGATGGCACTGTTTAAGCTGATATTAGTTTAATATATACATACAGATGCCGTGCCACCTCATGACAGAAATCGGAAATTCAGCATAATAAGTTGGGAGAATACATGGCCTTTCCATATCAACACTTTATCTTTAAGAAAAAAAGAATAGATGTTAGTTACCTCTGATATAACAGTAGAGACATAGGCGGTTCTGTCATATGTCCAAGATGTGCACTGTTGTGTAACAAGACTTCCAGCATGAGATTTCGTGTAATTTGCGATGAGATTTGAATCTTTCCATTCATCGTCGCCAAACATTGAAAAGTTAAAGATGTACATTTTGCACGAATCGTATTCATTGACGCCATCTTGGATTTTGGAAGGTATAAATGCCCGTTTGATGTCTTCATTAGTCCAGTTGTATTTTTGTTGGATATTGTCTGTTTCTGAACTGGAGCACCAATGGTCGGGAGTCGCGGCCAGAAACACGGCTCCCATATTATGAAATGCCACCAAAAATCCAGAAATTCCAGTAAGGAAAAATATTAGCCATTGCCATTTTCCATGCGTGGATACCAACTTTAAAATATCGTCGAAACTGTAGTCCGACTTCATTTTGATGTAATTTATGACGATAAACGGAGAAAATTGAATTTAATCAAAATGTTATCACTCATTTCCACATCACACAAGCACTGGGTTTTGGAAGACTGAGGAAATTCAGCAGTTCACGTTGGTTAAAACTATGTTATAACCAGCTTGCAAGGTGCTATGTTGCACCAAACGTATACACCATGCAGTTCAGTGCAGTATAAACTGCCAAGTTTTTTTTTATTTTTCGTGACCTCGTTACTTTCATACGGTTGCTGAAAAGAGTCAAAAATATCATTGAAAATTGAGTAGAGGCAATATGATAATATCGGATCAGAAGTGCATTTTGAGCACGTTTCTGCTCGCCAATCGGCAAAGCTCATTTTACATACAAAATCAGTTTGGTTTCTAAGCGACTAAATTCGCTTTTATAAATCTCAGGTCATTACAAGTAACACAAAAACTGGTTTATTTTATGAATAACAAGACAAAGTACAGAACATACCACACGTTTATTTATAGGCAGGTTTTAAATAGGCCATTGTAATTATACGAGGCAATCATTCAACATTAGACGTTGCTAAACATCTCAAATCTCACTATGCAGTGAAAAAAAAGTAAACTTTATACAGACTGTTTATTCGTACACTATCATATAATATCTTTATATCCAGGATGGAGATGACCTAACACATAATGGACATTACATTTATTACATTGCCATGTTTCAATCAATAATTAAATTAATAAAAGATGTACTACTTCTTCCTATCAGAAGAAACTTGCTTAATAACGAGGAATATAATTTGGTAATTAGCTAAATGTCATTTTCACCTAAAAAAATGTGTAAAATAAAAATCATCAAAGCCAAAACCTCTTTAGCAATAATTTTACCTGCACTATGTGTTTTAATTCCCATCGTGAACTTTATCCTAGCTGCAGCTTGTTGACTTCAAATAAGCGATAACTACTATCAGAAATTAACTTGAAGCATTTTTTAGATGAATTTAAGTACCACACTAGTTGCCACACCGATTGCTAGTACTGTGTTGAAAGGAATAATTTTTGCTATGCAAGATACTTGGCAAACTATTTACTGGCAGCATCAGCTTGGATTTTTTTTTTCATCTTTCCGTTACGATCTGCCACTGCGTGCAACCGTTAACTAAAATTTCATCATCCCAAGCAACATGTTTACAGCCTGGATGATGTACTCCCGTACAGTATCCATTATGTCATTAAACTTTCATTGAACTGCTGAAAACCCCATAAACGTGGGCTAAATAAGTAAAACTTATTCAGACATACCATCACGTTGGATTAGTATCAAGTTTTCTAAAGTAGTGTTTTAGATTTGTTGTGCCCAAATATATTGTGCACCTTTACTGATGCTTCTACTTTTCTAAAGAGTTGGCACAATCAGTGACTTTTCTAATTTACTGCATTTGGGTGAGAAAGCAAATTCTTAACAATTAAACTCACATATCACACATTTGATTTGAGAGTTAATGGAAAGTTTACTATATCAATTCAATGTTTTTCTGCACTGTATTATTGCACACATACATAAATAATAAACTAAAAAGAACATTAAGAATTAACTTGAGAGAACTGGAATTTGCATTAGTAGATGCACCAAAGAAGGTATTTTCCTAAATTCAAATTACTTGGCATACTAAACTTAGTTGTCCTACTTACCACGTATTTACATAACCGAATGTTATGTTGCTACCAGAACACAAAGCCGAGCATTTGGCACAGTTAAAGCAAAAAAAAAAAAAACTCGTTATTTCAAAATAACTTCATGCACTTCTTACTAAAATCTAAAAAAATACCATAAAAACCCGGATATTTGATGCTACGTTTGGTAGTTTTTTTGTCTAGACTGTTAGTCAGTCGTATTTCATGTAATTCAAAGATTTCACTTACTTGTGATCTAGTTGATCTCAGTTTCGGATGGTGGTAATTTAATCACTTCTTGTAGACTTTTAAATTATTATCAGATTTCAGGATTTGGCATTGAAGTTGAGTACGTGTGATGAATTCTCCCACGTGGAGACTGAAAGTAGAAAGAGCAACTAAAACTGCCACATTGCATCCTTCTTCAATAAACTGTATATAGCCCACTGCATTACGCATTAGCCAATCGGTGCAGTCTTATTGAATCACGAGGTCTCTCATTATAAAAATGTACAAACAATCGTTGCCTAGTATTACAATGGCTGTACACTATCAGATTTACATACAAGTGCATTACTACAGCTACCTACAAAGATAGGTAGGCTTGAATGGGTAATACAAACCCCGAAATTATGTCATTTAAGAAAGCCTTGGGCACCATCTTTTATTCTGTTCAGCCAACATTGTGTAGTTTTACGATTATTTCAAGGTTGAAATGACTAATAAAGTGGCTGGGTGATTTCTAGTTTATAGGTTATTGATGGGAGGTGAGTTTAAAACATAACCTAGAGCAACTTGGGCTCCAGTTTTCCCCCTTAAATTTGTGAAAGTGCACGTCTAGTTTCGGTTACCCATTGCATGTTTCTAAAATAACCGCCAAAAAGTAGACTTTTTTTGTAGTTGTTAAGGAACTGAAGGGGACTTTCGTTCCTTAGTTACGAAACGAATTTATATTTAGTAACAAAGATGCCATCATGGACGGTATCCAATATTTTTCGAGTCAAAAAACTCGTTTCGAAATGCGAGGCTTTCGACCTTTAAATTTTTTTAATGTAATGAGGGAGTTAGTTGGTATTACAACTGTTGTTTTTTATAACAGTTTACATTGGTGACGTTAACCACTTTCCCTTTGCACTTCCTGAAATTGTAACTTGGCACTCTATTAGCGTCCTTAAAAATATATAAACTGATATGACTCATTTATGTTCTTTATAGTTTAATAGATTGAATTTGTAATACAGTTTAAATGTGCTTAATATTATTAATACAAATACTTTTAAACATGCAAACATCATCATTTTTATAATAATTGATATGCCTAAATTTAAACTATAAATTTGTCTTAAATATATTTCAGAAGATAAATTTGTATACAGATTATTAAAACATGGCTCTATTCTAACATTACTTACTAAGTTGATGGAAGTCCCTGCTTAGGTTTAATGAGCCTCATGAAACGTGGAAATGACGCAAGTAACGCCATACGTCATATTAGTATCATTTATCATGTAGCCGACTTTTTATGCAAGTATGTGACTAAATTAGTTTATAAATTGTCATGTGATATCAGCTCAGCATTTTGCTTTTTTTAATTATGTAGCCTATATATAGACAGTAATTTTTCTAAGCAGGATCGACATAGTGAAGTGAAAAATCGCAACCTTTAACCTTTATTATTTGCTTTGGTCTGTCACGCCATAACTTAGCCTCGAATCTCACTTAGTGACGACATATGTCGCAGAAACGTCACATTCACTTGGATATATTAATCAAACTAGTTGCTTGTCGTTTTCAAAGGGGTTTTGACAGGCGATTTGCTTACCCTATGATTTATCTTAAGCAAGCAGTAAAACCATAATAACGAAATTTTACATTGGGATCAGTGTTTTTCCACCCTTTCGAAACCTACAAATCTAACCAATAGTTGCATTTTCATCCATTTATGTATAAAATACGGAAGACATTTTAAAAAATTCTCTTGGCACACAGGTTGAAAAATAATGCTGTGGTTGTTACATTTAATTTAAAATTTGTGCACGTTTAATTTATTTTGAAAACGTTTTGAATAGCCTTGACTTTCTCCTGATATTCAATAAAAACATACGATGCGATGTGCGCATTTTTGCTTCCATTCAAGTTTCACTACACAAACGTTTCACTTTAATATATTAATAAACTTGTTGGATTCAATAGCATTCAGTTTTCACGCTTGATTTCATGCGTTTTTATATCAGGACAGGATATATAAGACTTCGTAAAATCTCGATCAATATTGTCGAGACCGGTATAAAATAGCTATTTTTTGTACAACTCGTACAACCATCTCATTGTTGGCATCAAGGCTTGTTTCTTCCACAAATACAGCCTGTATTGATTCATTATTATGGGTTGTTTTTTTTTTGCATTAAACTTCTCATACATGTTGGTGAAAAACATTGGTTATATTTGTATATTCTTCATGAAAAAGAACGCAATAGTGACATATTAAATTAATTTATTAGCACATTTATGCTGGGAACTGCGCTTGAGATTTTCGAAATTCTCTAACGATTCGGACATATTCATTTTACGAGTACCTTGTGTTGTTCTTTCCTTCCTAAATCCTAATATATGATGCGAATTATCACAAACAGGCTTTAGGGAGTAATAAATACATATTGTCTCGATAACTTATACATCGTAATGGGTAATAGAAGTGTATTATTGAGTAGGTTATTTGTTCGGGCACGCACATGGATATGTATTGTTTATTTGGTTGTTTGTCTTTTATTTTAATTAGACCCTGCAATATGCTATAATTAATATATTCGGATCGATTCCAATAGTAGTTCGATTCGAAGACAATGCAATTTTAATCTGCGTTTAACATAAATAAATCTTTTAACTGTATATACTGTATTAAACAATGCAAGTTCAACTACATTTGACATGGGAGTTCGTTGTACATTACGGATACATTAGGATACATTCCGATTTTCATTAAACAAGTAAAGCTTTACATTATCCCTATATCATCTCATTTGTGAACAATATGAATCGCTGACAAGAATATCAACGAATCGATTTCAGTAAACCACAGGAGATAAATTGAAATCCTATTTGAATCCTATTGAGTGCGTCACAATGTCTAGCATAGCTTTCAAAGTATATTTATGAACATAATGACCTGTATGCATGGTTATTATTTGGAATAAATTCATATCGTATTTCAATCGTATTTACAGACAATATAATTAGTTTTCTAGGTTTAAATGTAATGTTTATTAATTTTAATATACGTACTGGAAATTTGAAGATGACAATTTCCAATTATTTTGTAACCATCAATCAGTCTCAATAAAGGGGGGAAAGTGACTATAGTATTTAATTTAAAATGCAGTTAGATCTGGTTTAAACTCAATCTATTAGAGTAGACATTCTAATTGTAAACAACTTTAGATGGTGCTCCAGAATTAACTTATTTCAAAACTACATCTTTTAATCTTGGAAAATATGATGAAATTGGAGTTGTTTATTCACATCCTGAGAATAATGTTCCAAACTGTATAAACAAACAGTAACTGAAATCGATTGGGATTCGATGCACATGAAAGTCGTCAAATAAAAAAAATGCCAGATGCAACTGTCCAGATCTGTGAATCATGGTCAATGGACTTGCGTTAGTAGAGAGATTTAGCCAGCCAACGCCTTAACATTAACCTTAACGTTAGAGGCGGGAATGGAAAAACCACGTATACGTACTTATGACGTTCAGTTAGTTAATTGGGTAGTTCAGTCCGTGGCTCCTCCTTTCCAATCTCTAACGTTAAGGTTAACGTTAAGGCGTTGGCTGGCTCAAATTCTCTAGTGTATCGAACACGTGGTTCCTTTACCAGAAAGTTGAATTAACTTGAATAATATACTAAAGTTGACTGGTAATTTGCGTCGGTATTTTTATGCATTAACGCATCTCTCCCATTTCATGAAATATCTCTTATAATTTCATAACTATCTCTGATATTTCGGAATGAGGTTTTTAAAATTTTGTTTTTAGCGCGCAGTCTTGACATCAGTCAACTATCGGTAAAAATGGGAACTAGAAGTTCACCAAAATGATACGAAGCGTCACTAGCATTCGGTGTAACGCGTAGACGATACTGGAGAGGTCATTTAACTTTAACATATACAGGGTGCACAAGGGAAAATTGATGATTTTGCAACATTTGCTGTGGTTTTTTGTAAAAGTTTGATTTCTAGAACTTATTAAAATTTGTTTTAATTTTAGATAACTAAAACTTCATAGGAGTTTACCGCATTTTGCAATTTATATTTTTAAAATAAATTCCTTATGTTCCTTAATTATTATTCCTTATACCCTGTATATTACTATAGCAGCTACCAGAATATTGACAATCAATTATATAAGACGAACATATATCTGTACATCAGCTAAATCATAGTACAATAAATCATGAAATCCACAATATATTGCAGCTGAGAAAAATAAGTCGTAATTTGAGAAGTTTTTTCAATTAATTTGGATGGAATTTTAGAATACAATAATACTATTTTATAATTTAGATATAATATTGACTTTTTTCCATGTACACGATAGCATATTTAAATGTGCTTGAATATTCGCCTGTAGTAAACAAAATTATCAATATTTTTTATTATAGATCAATCGTTGTTGATGTGCTTTATTTAACTCCGATATAATGGTTTCGAATGGCACAACACTGTAACCGGGGATTTTCATAGGCAACCAACCATCGAAGTTTCCATTTAATTTTGATAAGCACGTGACGTTGGTATATGTTGTCATAGTGACCGCGTTTAGCCTTGATGAACAGTTGAGGTTAGTGGGGGTAGTACGTAGATGGCACACCCTTGTTGCTTAGGCCCCTCCCCACAGGGTCACCACGTCGGCCGCCCTCGAACGTCGGTGTTTCACCTCTAACTGACTTCTGTTGACGATAGTCGGCCTCTGTGCCTCTTATTTTACCTTCAGTTCTCCTTCAAACGTGTAACAACACCGGCAAGATTTGGTGCAATATCACTGGGAAGGCCATTGCTTGCTTCAATCGATAATAACACACGCACAGCAATGCACTTCCTCGTCGTCTGTTTACCATTGTGTGAAGGGCAGATGAAACCATTTTTGAAAACTAGAGAGGATTCGACTGAATCCCCCCACAAAAACCACACATTTTGGACTCGCACTTTAGTTTGCAGGGTCGTCACGTGATTGTGGCCTTTCTATTTCGATGGCCTACGTGCCATATTTTGTTTTCAAACAGCTGGACTTGAAATATATACGTGGACACTTGCCAAAGTGTAGATTTTAATCCAGAGGACATTGAACAGTTTTGCACGAAATCAAATAACGGTTTTCGTACTTTATTACTGATATAATTATAAATACTTAAAAAAGATTTTATAAAAGTATCTGCAACAAATTTCCCTCTGAAGAATAATAGAACAATTGTACAATTTGTTCAGTAATATTACAACAATTGTAAACAAAATGTACAACATGTTTTTCAATGTTACAACAATTGTAGACACATTGTACAATTTCTTCAATATCAACAGAATGCTATTATTTAGCATATATTACATAGTATATAATATTTCATAATTTGTTCAAAATTATTAGAACAATTGTAGACAGGTTGTTGCCATTGTGTACGATGAGATCGTCATCTAATTGCATATTAATAGCACACCATTCCACCATCTTGTGGCTTCATTTACTTGAAGATTAAAACACATACGTACATGCATTAATTAAATTATTATAAAAAGAGAACTGCATTTGGTTGTTGTCGTTGCTGACATTTTACTGTTATTATGCTAGTAGCAGCTGGAATATGAGTCATGTTGTTTTGCACAAGTTATCTTCAATTTTATCTATTTCGTATTTTCAAGGATTGATAATGATTTTCAAATTGTTTCGTTTTTACAATCAACAATCAATTAATAAATTATCGTGGAAATTCTTTCCAAAAGTACACCCTGTAGGTGCTTTTTTTTGCACTTATTTTTGCTACAAAAGCGATGATGTCACTGAAGGGTAACTAACTTAAGAATGAACATGTGTTGAAACCCGGAAGTGCAGATAACTGCTAAAATTGGCTTCAGTCGTAATCTACGCCGAAAAGATACTGCTATTACGTCAAGCTGTAAAATCTTGAATCGAGTTCATGGTTACGTGTACAGTGAAAATCTCAAACGTAACGGCATGGTGAAAATTAGTCAGCTTTAAATCCTAAACACTAGTGACTAGACGTTGTTTAAGATTGTTTGTTAAATGCCAATGCATCGTGTTTGTATATATATGTCACAAATTTTGACAAGTCAATACAGTGTAACAACCGCCTGTACTTGTATATAACTTGGCTTTTACCACATATAATGCAAATTAACATAACACCAAACCATTAATAAGTATATTTTGAAATAGGATTACACGTATTAATTTCGTTATCCAGTCGTATACACTAATCGAACAATGGTAACATGAATTTATTAACTTTGAGTCACTAGTAAATTTAATTACTTTCCTTTCCATGAGGACTTTGTTACCATGTGTTCATATAACATCGTATTTCCTTTTTATATGGAATTAATTTGAGTAACTCATCGGTAGTCATAATTACATGCAGTCAACATCTAAATTATTCACGAACGTGTCACTTAGAAAGTTGATATTGCTTCAACTTAGGCGTTGTGTTTCCGTTAGGGGTGTGTTACAAGTTGCACATGCATTATCTATACAACATATACGCCCATCACATTAATCGCAGTGTAGCTTTCGAACAATTACGAGATACAAACGTAGGCCACAAATCTATCCAAATATAAATGGTGTGTCGAGTGCTCTAGTAACCCCATTTCAATCGGGGCGTTCTAATTGCCTATCGTGCAATTGAACCAAGGTCCTATGAGCCGAGTGCTAGGTAAGTGCGTCGACTTTTATCCTATTTTTGCGACGATTTCCTCTCCACTTCCTTTAATCTAGCCTTGGTCTCAATTTTTGACCCTCTTTCTGCCTGCTAGGACCTTGACTACTCTATTCTGACCTACAAAATTTCAAATGTGACCCATCCAATGCTAGATTCGTCCTTCGCACGGCTCCCCGCTTCCTAGTGCGGGCAAAAATAACTCAAGGTAGGCCAATCATCGTGAAAGCATTATCGCATTGACGTGTGACATTAGGATTCGCCAATAGAATGTTGAACAAATTCGACATTGGGTTATTTCCCCGTCATAAAAAGTTTCAGTTTTATATTTCACTTAAAAATGGTGAGTGGAGAGTTTGGAAACATTTCACACATGGTTCTTGGCAATGAGTTTTCTGAGAAATTTACTTGATGGCGCTGTGAGCGAGTGTCATGGCTACTCCTTGTAACTAACAATTTAAACAAAATGTATTGTTTAAAACATCCTGGTATAAATTAATTGATGTATTTATTTTGTGAGTAGTAGCGACTTTTATGAGGTTATTTCTTAGTTTTCCAAGTTTTACTAAAATTCCACAATTGGGAATATCAGTAATTGATACTTCAGAATTGTAACTTTAGATAGTGAACAGTCTGGTTTTTACGATTTATTTCTCTCAAAATAAATACGGATAAATGGTTAACACCTGCTATACTGTGTTAAAATAACAGTTTAATAAAATTTGAAATTCTCAATACATTTCTCGAATGTGTTCTGAAAATCATAAACGATTCTTTTGGGTTTTTTGGGTAAATATCTGGATTTGTTATCAAGATTGGCTACACGTATATATTTTAAATGCTAAAGTTATGTGGGATATCCATTTGAAGGCATTAAGCCTAATGTAATGGGAGTTTAATGTCGGTTTTTACTTTTTAAAACAAATAAGACTAGTAGGTAAAGACACGCTTTAATTACACATGGCAAAGTTTAGTACAATCAACCATGCAAATTCATTAGCATTTGAGTTTGCACACGTATATAAAAGGAGTCAATGCATGGAAAGGAATTTCGGGGCGTACAACTGTACCTGTTTTAGAAAGTGCAAGTTCAATGTAAAAGTTGTATAATGTGGCAAGAGAGCAGTGAACCCAGCCTTTTAGAGAAACTTGTACAGTGGATTTCAAAACGTTGTCTGGTTTTTGTTGAAAATTCGTGGTCTGTTTACTGACCCCTCTGATAAAGTGGACTTCATCATTTCCTATTAAATTGCTTTTTATGTTGACCACATGAGTAAAAGATTTGCTTTATACCCAGATCAATGTCTCAAGTATTATTCTTTTTAATTCATCTAACAAAATAAATGATTAATGATACCATATTGAGAAGCGATAATATGCATAGGGTAAGTTGTAATTGCTTTTATTAATGTATGTGTTCACGAATGTGAGATAACGTGGAAGTTGATACTATTTATTTTTAACTTTATAACAGTATTTGAGAACAGCAACCAATATGTTAATACTGCAAGAGTAAGAATTCCCAACGAAGTTTTTCTTTTAACTTGTGGATACTGTATATCCGCTAAATATCTTCACACATCTGACCACTTTTATTTTATTTGTAAAATGCCAAATTTTAAAGAATAAACAATGAAATTCAACCTGATTTTCGAATTATTCAATATATTGTACAATAGATTTCGGTTTAATGAGCCACACCAGGACTTAATGACTGGTTTGGCTTACTTAAGAAACTTTACAAATTATGCAGTAAACCTTTCGTTTTTTAAAGTGTCCCGATTAACCGATTACCCAAAATTCAATAATAATAAACGAAAACAATAAAAATGTTGCAATGAACATTAGTCCATGAAGCAAACAATAGTTGGATTAATGAATTTTCAATCTAATAGTTAAAATTGTTACCGTAGCTACAATGGACGTTATTCATAATTCCGTTACGCATAAATGGAGTGCCTCGTTCATTATTTTAAATCTATTATTCAAACTAGATTTAAACTTAATTTTGACCAATAAGGACTTAATCAATTGGTGTTAAACCAACGCAAACTTGCAAACATATTACATGACAGAGGCACATTTGAGTTTTAACATCCATTGTCTCACCGTAACCAGTGGGTCTAATGACACATCATTAACGTAAAAGCATTATCTATCATGAGCACTGTCAGATCCCAACCTTTCCCAACTGACTGTCTTGCATCGACTGACTAAAAATCCTATTTGGCGAAACAAAGAGCTCCCCAACCGATGACGTCACGTTACGGATTAGCCCATGTGCTCAAATGAGACCATTGGCCCAGTTTCTATGAAATGGGAACGAAGTAACGTTCCAAGGTGAATCCTGCAGAAGTGGGCCATCCTCCGTCGTATCTGTGCTGCCTCCGTGCGAATCAGGGTCGGCGAACACGAAGCCAAGGCCAGCGCTAAGCGTTCAAGGCCAATATCGAGCGAATTCAGGTGGAGTTGGCCTTCGCAACACTCGAATCAGAACCCTGGGGTTGGGTTTCCAACGCGGGAGAGTGTTGGCAATGACCTAGATGCAAGGCGAAGCGCACGGGGACCCTTCCAAGTAGACCCTTCCGTGGCCAACCCTCGGCACAGACAATGTCGATTTTCCACTGCCGAGGGGTGTGGGGAGCCCTAACCCCGGCGCTGCCAATGAACCAACCTACCCGGAGACCCAGGCTCTTCCACGCTTTTAATGTCAAGGGTAAATCCGACAATGAACCGGTGATTAAGGGGGGATTGATCTCGCTCATGGACTAACCCGAGTGGCAACCTTGCAAAGTAGGCCATTGGAGGCCAAGGTTGATGGGAATGAGGTTGTTCAGTGTCTTCCCCCCCCCCTTTTTAATAACAACCTATGGCACGGTCGGATCCGAATTCTTGTCAAACCTTACGACTTTGTAACAATTTTCATTGAGGCTGGCAGTGATTGCTAACATTTAGGGGCAGCTTGAGTTTCCACTGGTTTGGTTCTGTTTTATGAAATTCACAAGGCAGCGGAGTTGAATAGTGGTTGTCATGAGTGTTATCTTAATGCATTTATACCTAATTCAGTTCTTACATATTAAATTAGGGTTGACGGAATCTAAAATTTTCATGTGAAAAAATACTTCACTCGAAGGGGAATTCGAAGTGGTTGAGGAGAGCTTTACAGATAAACCAGACTTCTTTATTAATAATTAGCATAATGTTTCGGCATTATTAACAAGGGTGATACAGCATGTTGTCAACATAACAACTATAAGGTTAACAAGTTTTTTCTGTAATACAAGTACATTAAGAATAGGAAAGACTCTTCTCCCCATCCACCTCTCAAGTATCTTTTCTAAGTTAACAACATGCTGTATCAATCATCCTTGTTAATGTATTTATGTTTTAATCCATGCAGACACCTGAAAAAGGCAAGAATAATGAAGAAACGTTATGCCAATTATGAATAAATAAGTCTGGCTGACCTGTAAAGTTCGCTGTCCTTAAAGGGAAGCCGTATATTTCTTACATTTATAGAGAATTTCCTTTATTAAACGGTGTTATACCAAAAAAATGTGTGAAAAGAAATTATTAATTCCATATTAATAAAAACAGACATTATTAATCACCTGTTTTTCTTTCGAGACATTCATTAACCGATTTTATAGTCACATTTCTTGATACAGCGTCAAAAATAAATATGGAAATAATTCAAAATAGAATGTTTGAATGATAAAAGTAGTTTTAATTCAGTTACGATGCTTTTTATAGAGCCTGCTTAACTTTTGAACTCTGAATTTATAACTGCGAATTTAATGAATATCTGTTTTATTTTCCTATTAAAGATGTCGATAAAATTAAGTCCAAATTTTATATAATGATTGGATATCATAAATCATTGTAGACAGAATAGAATTATTCTGATCGATAAAAAGCATCGATGAAGAAATTGATTTATTTTTATATACTATATCCTTGTAGTGCTATTGCAGTTGCAGTTTGAGAAATAAACCCCATGTTGCCAGCGCCATCTACTGGCCATTTTGATTTCGTTTGAATATGGCTTTTAATGTAGGATGACTCCATCGTCATCAAGGTTGTGTTTTCAGAGTTGTCGGATCACTTAATTTACAATTTTTTTTTTTAATTCTCGCCATTTTAAGAGGTTAGCGCATTTTATTTACGTTTCTTTTCTAAATGAATTTACTATGGATACTACATGTGAAGTTGTAAAGATTTTGGATAAGAAAATTGGCATAGAACCGGCTGATCTTAGTTAAGCCTAGTTTGTGAAATCTTAGGAATTCGATCAAAAACGAAGGAGTAGATACTACTTCTTTAACAATCCTTTCAAAATGGATCAGTTAGCTACTATACAGAATACATTATCGATTGGTGAAAAAGTGTGTGCAATATCCTTCCAAGGTGAAGTGCTAAGAAAGTGTTATTTGAGTATGTTATCCTCGTAATCTTTGATTTCAATATCAAAAAGCAAACATTCCACTCTCTTATTATCATTAATGTGCCTCCCCTTTCATAACCTATCTTAAACCTACTATATGCTGAGATACGTGTTTGCAAGTTTGTGTTTGTAATATCCTTAACAACTGTGTAAGTTACTAATGTTGGGTGGGTCCAAGACTGGGTACGTTGTAATCGATTGCTTTCACTTGTGGAAAAACGAGGAGAATATGGGTAAGCGTTTCTACACTAACACCATAATAGTAGATGTGTAATTAATTCAAGTCGAGTTTAATTATTTTTGAATTTGTTTTAGGTTACTGATCATTAACTACCAGCTATCTGAAAATAATGTTGGCATCGTGAAAATTGAAAAAGTCATTCCTGTCAATGAAAGCTTTAAACTCTTGACTGGTAATACTCCTTGATAATTTTTTGATAACACGCATGCTATCTCGATGAGATATAAACTTTTAGTAGAGTTTGCAAGTTGCTAAGCTGTGATACATCTATTTAAATTATGGAATGAAACTTCCAGTTTTGTGGAAATTCAGGCATGTTTTGCATATGTTATACTTCAAATGCTTAACAACTAACATGCACATTCTTGGTTTATGTCTGGCTTGCAGACTATGCAGAAAATAAGGGGGAAGGTAAGTAGTGCATCTAAGACCTTTGCATCAATGTGATCGATTTGTATATGTAGCTAGTTGTATTTAGAATATATTTGCTTGTCCAAGTAAGTTATCTTTTCTTCATTGATTACAAAATTCTAATGTTCCTGTGACCATTGCCCTAGCCTCTAGCAGCAGTTTTACTTATCAACATTATTTTTAGATAGTTCTAATTTATTTGAGTTTTTCCGTTTTGTAGGTGATGTTTATCTAAAGATATCATATGACACTTCCAAGCTAATATTTGAACTACACGCTGGACCAAAAACAGATAGCTTTCTCGTTGAACTAAGAAAAGCATGTGATGGTATGTGTTAATCTACTTTTTACAATTTTGTATTTACGCTTTATAAATTAATCCATAACAATTTTAACAGCTTCTGATAGAAAGCCTGATCCGACTTCAGAATTCCAGTGGCTAAAGAAATATTTTACAATGAATAGCCAGGTTGCACCTGACAATCTGTCCCCAACAGCTGTGGATTTGTTTGACCCTTTACGTGGGACCACACCTTCTCAGGAATCTGGTAAGCGAACATTACAGAATGTAGTTTTCACACAGATTCATCCAGATTTAACTTTTATTTAATTCCATTTGAATCAATGTAGTTAAAATGGGATTTGAAGATGATTTTGTCATAAGTAGTCCTCCGTTAGTACCGAAGCCGGATGTCGGAGAGCTGCGCAAGAGGTAGGATATTAATAGGTTGTAGGCCAAATCGACTTTGACGTACTGCTGCTAAATTTAAACATTTGAATTTCTAAAAGTCCTTTTGTTTCTTTGTCGATGGTACTTAAAGTTTGTGTTTACTTACTCTTTTCAAGATCAAATGAGAACGTTTCTCAAGATTCGCTCAATTCTATACCCCGTGAGTCAATTGCTGTTGGGGCAACACATTTAGCAGCAAGGGAAAGTATTGTTTGGCTGCAGATGAATACAAGGAGAAAAGAATATACCCACACTAACAATTTCAGGTATGTTGTGCGTAATAACTCGTGTCAAGCCCCCGTGATATTGTAATTTTGTTTTAATTCCTTGTGCCTTGCATTATAGCGTTGTCCTATAATGTTTTATTTTCTACTAGACTTTTTGTTGGCACATGGAATGTAAATGGAAAGCCCCCTACAGTTTCACTTGTCAATTGGCTAGCTTGCGACGCCGAACCACCTGATATTTATGCGGTAGGATTTCAGGAATTGGATCTTAGCAAAGAAGCATTTGTTTTTACCGATAGTCCTCGTGAAAGCGAATGGCTTACAGCAGTACAGAATGCCCTACATCCCAATGCCGAATACAAGCTGGTAAATTAACGAGCACATAAGCCTAATAAAATCAAACTGAAAATTTAAAAGGCCGCTTTTGAATAGTCAGTTTTTTTCTTTCTACGCAGATCAAATTAATACGACTTGTAGGCATGATGTTAATCGTGTTCGTACAGAAGCAGCATTACGATAATGTCACTAATATCGCAGCAGAAACAGTAGGGACTGGGCTAATGGGGAAACTGGTAAGGAATTGAAATATGTGTTATTTCCATTTCATAATTTCCAATACTCACTTTACCTAAATTTCTTAGGGAAATAAAGGTGGCGTTGCTGTCAGATTTGAATTTCACAATACGACGATGTGCTTTGTCAATTCCCACCTGGCTGCACATCCGGAAGAGTACGAGCGAAGGAATCAGGATTATGCAGACATCTGCAGTCGTATGGCATTCCATTTGTCGCAGTTTGAAGGACCAAAACCAATCAAGGATCACGAGTAAATATCTTAACTGTGCTTTTTTTTCCTTAATGAAAATCTTGCTTCACAATTAATTGGGCATTTTATTTTTGGCAAGTCAAATTTATTGGCTCGGCGATCTCAATTACCGGATAAACGAGCTAAGTGCAACCGATGTGAAAGACCGATTAAACCTTAACCAGTATGGTGCCATTTTTGAACACGATCAGGTATTTAAATAATTTCCTACTCGTTAGCAGCGCATTTATTAGCGGCTGAACGCCGATATTAACAAATAAATATACTTTTTCAAGCTTAAAATTCAACAGTCATCCAAAAAAGCTTTTCAAGACTACGAGGAGGGAGTCATTGCATTTCATCCCACATATAAATACAATTTAATGTCGGACGAGTGGGATATGGGGTAAGTGTTATAAAACTGCGTAAACTGGGATGTTTTCATTTGGTTTATCAGAATTAACTTTTATGGACTGCTTGATTCTAAAAGAACTTTGGAAAAATTTCCCAAGAATATTGTCCTCGAGCTGGAAAAATTAATCGTCGAATATATCGTTTTGATTGTCTTAATTTTTTTTTGGTAGGCGTTGTCCTGCATGGTGTGATAGAATTTTATGGAAAGGGATAAACATTAAACAAAAACTTTATAGAAGCCATCGATCACTTCAAATAAGTGATCACAAGCCTGTTAGTGCTATATTTGAATCTGGGGTATGCATTCTTAATTTTATCTCTCCTAGTTTGTTTTACCTTCCATTATTACCCATCAATATTTAATAAATTACGCTTGTTTTGATAGGTGATGGTTATTGATGTTCCAAAACATCGTCAAGTTTATGAAGAAGTAATGAAACAATTAGATAAATTAGAAAACGAGTTCTTGCCGCAAGTGACTGTCGATAACATGGAAATCGATTTTGGAATTGTGAAGTTTGTCGAACCACTTACAAGCTATCTGACCATTGCCAATACAGGCCAGGTAAGCGATTCTTAACTTTACAGTCTATCGTGCGACTCGAAAGTGTTTTAAGCAATTTTTCTTTCGTAATTAGGTACCTGTTCGATTTGAATTCATTAAGAAACCTAATGAAGCGAGCTATTGCAAGGAATGGTTAACGATCAAACCCTATTGCTCATATATCATGCCAGGTGAATTTGAATTTTTTCTTTGTCGTGTTTAGCAACTCGTGGGGATTTTGTTTATCTGTTCGGTTTTCATCAACTGAACATTGGTGTAAATTTTTTTCAATCTCGATAATTAGACATCCATATTATTTTTATGCAGGTGAGAAATGTGATGTAGAATTGGAGGTGTATGTGGATAAACGCACAGCTTATCGTCTTAATAAGCAGCGTGACACAATAAACGACATCTTAGTGCTACATTTGGAGGGCGGCAAAGATTTCTTCATATCCTTTTGCAATTTTGTTATGTTTGCGAATCGTTTTCCATTATTCAGCTTTCGTTTTTTCTTAATCAAGTCAATCACATTACAATTCATGGCAAATACCAGATAACCTCATTTGGAATGGCTTTGGAAACACTGGTTTATATTAGGCAACCCATTTGTGAGATTTCTGCCATAGATCTTGCCAAATTAGTGAGTTTACGACTTTACAGGTTGATGCTGCGGCTGTGAAATACACCATTTCACTATAACTTCTTTTTTAGGACCCTGGTGGCAAAGTAATTCCATCGGACTGTATCGATGCAGAGCCTTATGATGTTCCCAAAGAAATCTGGCTCCTCGTTGATCATCTTTCGAGGCAGGCAATGGACCAGG
The DNA here is from genome assembly GCA_033995625.1 of Ophyiulus pilosus. Classification (NCBI taxonomy): domain Eukaryota; kingdom Metazoa; phylum Arthropoda; class Diplopoda; order Julida; family Julidae; genus Ophyiulus; species Ophyiulus pilosus. The sequence continues at coordinate 63,347 of JAUJYV010000177.1, forward strand.
TTAACGTTTGCTCCAATTTTCATGCTTGAACTTAACGATTAAAGTCAAGTTTTTGTGTACAATTTTCATTTTTTCTTCTTCCAGGATCAGTTATTTGAACAGCCTGGCTTGCAGAAAGAAATTTGGTTAATTCGCGAGTGCTTGGACAATAGCATGCCCACCTCAATTCGTATCCTTACTTGCTTTAAGGAAAATCTTTACAATAATTCTTACGTACAATACTTAAAATTTCCTTAGTTACTGTTTAGCTGGTAGCAATAATTCAATTGCGGAAGCCTTGCTTCTTTTCTTGGAAGCCTTGCCAGAGCCTGTAATTCCATATAAATTTTATCAGAAAAGTTTAGATGCATCCCAGAACTTCACTCTTTGCCAACAGGTAATCATTTTGTTAGTTTTTATGACATGTAGTGGCATAAATAAGTGTATTGCATTTGGTCTGAAAATGGAATAATCCTCCCTACGAATTCAAGTGGATTCATATTTTATGTAAATCATATTCTAAAGATTGCGCTAGATATGGAAATGTGACGATTTAAATGTGACGTCACGATGAACCTTGACCCTCTACCCTTGATACCCGACATTGTCGCTAAATACCGGTTTGGTATTATTTCAAATGTCCTCATTGGTTCTTTTTATAAAATTTTTATTACAAGGTCAAGTTACAGTATGGTATTTCATACTATCTGGTAAATTATGCAATTTGCGCTATGTCACCATAGATGTAATTATGCAAATTATTTAATTTATGTGTTTGAAAAAATGCTGTTTTCAGGTGATTAGGTTGCTACCCCCAGTACATCAAAATGTCTTTAAATATCTCATGGCGTTCCTGAAAGCACTACTGTTTCATGCGGAGTCCAACAGATTGGATGCAAAGTCATTATGTGAGTACTACTGTTTCAGTATTTTTTTATTTTTTTACAGTGTGCTTCTGCAACCTCATTTTTAATTGTTTGCATGCACCATGATTGGGCTTGATCGGAATCTGTGCATATCTATGCATGCGATGCTTTCATATTGATTACTAGCGTGAACATATGGCGGTTGCTGCTGCTAATTGCTAATTTGTGCTAGTGCATAATTTGAAATACACTTGCTTGTGCTAATTTATGGTTGTTAGTTTTACTTTCTGTGGTAGTTAGTTCCCAGTCTTGCGTGAAATAAGGTTGTTTTGAGTTATTTCAAAAATTTCTTTTGACAAAGGCCTGTTTATTTGCATATTACTTGCCTTCTGATAATTTGATGGTCTAGAAATATTTGGAGTCTTTTTTTTTTTGCTTGCATTTGCCACATTTGGTGCTTAATGGATTTTTCTTGATGATGAATATTATTGGCATAGGAAGTGGATATTAATTGGGCATAATTTGATTCAATAGTTGTCAGTTTAAAGCCATAGTTCAAAAAGCGGGTGTATCACATTACTGTATTTGCTTGGCTTTGCATGATGCTCCATCAAAAAATCGCTTGCTGCACTAATAATGCGATAATATCAGTTTGCTTTTATTGTAGTAGTAGTCTAGTAGTTTATTTAGTCGGTTGCGACCAAGCTAAAATGTGTGATTATTTTTTCAACAGCTTCACTGTTTGGTGGCATACTGCTGCGGCCTCTCGAACAAGAGCTTAACACGAAAAAGATTTCTCAAACTAACGAGAGGAAGAGGGCTAATTTCATTTATCATTTTCTCAACAATGATTCATTATAAAATACTAATATGTCCAATTTTGGTGCATAATTAATCTCAGATTAATCTCAGACTACAAAATATCCACATTTTTACCATAACCCATGTTATTGGGGTCCAGAAGTGGAAGGAGCAAATTTAATTCTTATGTTTTCACGTTATCTGGATTAGTCTGTGGACATGATTTCCTATTCAGGAGAGAAAGACAGAATATTATGAAGCATTGCTTTATTATATTTAGCAAAACTATAAAGCAGTGGCCTCCAAACGTTTTTGATCTTACATTCCTCAAAATCATTAAGCATGTCTTCAATAACAAAGGATTTTTCAATTTGTTTTTGCAATTACTTTTAAAATACCGAAATTGTCCGTAATATCAGGGATTATGGATAATCTCGTGTATGTACACCCCCTCTTTGGAGACCACTGCTGTAGAGGGTGCTACTGCTCAGCAGCATTTACCTTGCATCTTATTTTTTTCCATCATGAAGCTAGACAGAGCTTGCAATTTGCAAATTTTACGAAATTTTGTCAACAGATCATGGTTTTAGCATGCATGTAAATTACATCAAATGTGATAGAGGAAAAGATAATTTGCTTTATACAAGTACAGGAGAACCCATTTAAGAAGTTCCGGCTTAAGGCGTGTTTGCCGTTTAAGAAGTTGATTACCTCATGGTTCCAAGAGTACAATTATAATGTAATTTTTCCCATTAAACAAGTTCTTCCACTTAAGAACTTCGATATAACTCCTGGTCCTTGAAAAACTTCTTAACTGGGTTCTACTTTAATGCTGAATGGTGCTACAGTTTTAAGTCATGAAATTAGACAGACATTCGAATTTTGCCATATGCTTGGTGCGATTTTTAAAGTTTTGTAAACAATTGCTTTATAGATTTTAAATTAGGGATTATGGTACTTAAATTTATTAATTTATTTCTATGCAGATTCACTTATTCAGAACTTTACATTCCCTAACGAATCGAAAAACTGCCAGCTCAGAGTTTTGAAGTCATTTATGCTCAATACGATTTATTATTGAAAAATAAAAGTTGGAAAATATACACGGTGATTTGCCACATAGTTAATAGACCTTTTAGAATGTGCATTATTACGTTGTAAATAGTTGGAGATGCATAGCGGCTCACTGTGCAGCTGTCTGTGCTTCAGAATATGCAAAGCACAGTTTATATTAGTGTAAATATTTAGTTTTATAATTGCCTTTATTTGATCTTCACATATCACATTAACTCGGCAGCGATATTGATGTTAGTGCAATTTATTAGACCAACGAACCAATTATGTAAAGCTAATTTATGTGATTAACATGCTGTATTTTTGTCCTATTTTATTTGCTGAACGTAGCTTAGAACTACCTCGGTTGACTTTCTTTAATAACATCAATTGTATCAGTTTTGAATGCATCACATTTAGCTCATTCTAGTTTCAAAAATTAGTCTTCATTAGAAGTGCAATTTTATAATTTTTAATTAAAATCAGTGGTATATTTTTGGCTATTTTAAGATGTTTATGCCGTATTATCGCGCCTTTCCCGCATGCCGAATTATTACTTGTAACACAACGTTGATTATACTTGCAAAAGCAGTTAATTCCAAGTTAATTTTAATTGTTTAATGAACCTGTTTGCACTGAATAACTCCTATAATTGCATTCTTAAATTTACTGAGGAGAAAATGTAGCTGTTATTTAAATTACACTTAAGTTTTAATTGAATCTTGGGAAGTGACCAAGTGTTTGATAGAATGCTACTGTGGAATGGAAGGTTAAAACGAAGAGCAAATGTTATAAAAGGCAAAAGTTGCTTTACTCTGCTCTTACTTCTTACTTCATGTGGTGAATTTCGAACTTTAAGTTCTTTGAGTATGCAAATTATTCCACGATGATAATGCTACTTGTTGTCGAAGCACGTAGATATCATTTAACTTAATTTGAATAAATTTTGAGCAATTTTTACACAAATACATTAAAGCATCAATTTACGGCATCTCAAATTAGTACAACATATACATTAATATTTGCATAATGTGACTGGCAGTCAGGAAACTGATTAGTTTCCATGTAACCCAACATGTGAAAGTTCTATGTATTTCCATATAGTATTACTCATTTGTTTTGTATCATTCTTGCTAGGACATTCGAATGAAATTGATAATAAAATTTATTAATATAACTAATTGTAAACGTAATCTCGAGTTAGATTCCTCATCATCTTTGCACACATTTGAAATGTTTGCCTTGCGTTTGTGACAATTATATTTGATGAGAACGATTAAGGCATCCTTGGACAGGTGGCTTCTAATCTAATCCATGAGCTTCCTATTGGGCGTCTGAAGAGTTTTGCTTTAATTAAATTAACTGCTATTAGTAGGATTGGCGCATTCAGACTTCCTTTTTTTTACTATCGCCTGAAGAAAGCATCTTTCCTTGATGAATAAAGTGGATAAGTGAATATTTGTTGTGATTCATTAAATAGATTCCTCGAGGAGGATCCCCATAATGTTTTTTGCCACCTAAGGGTTGCACATTTGAGCTTGAAGATTTAGAAAAGGGATTGCCAAGGCTTTTTCCTGACCATTATACCACGTAGGGCTTCTGTGGAGCTACAACAATGTCAGTTAAACAAGAATTGTTCTCGGTAGAAAACGACCGCTTTAATATCACCGGCATCTCTTATTGTATTTTGGAGGTTTAATGGTAAGCAACGGTCGAAAAAGCACTTTGAAACAACATGGAAGCGTGAACTCCACTAACAAGATGAGATTAAACGTGGGCTAAATTGATTACTGGGTGCTAAGAGAGATGCTACTTGTGTGACTGCTTTGTTATTTCCAGACTCATTTTCTGCGCGAATTAGCTAGACCACAAAGGCTAGTTTTAATTGGTTAAGGTGTAATAAGGTTTGCTGATTTTTAAGTTGTAATGGCACGTACTTCTCTTGCGCTTTTTAAGTGTCTTTGCACAACAATTGTGAATGACCTCAGGATGTTGGATCCCATTATCTAAAGATCTGATGTGTTCATTATTAAATTTCACTTGCAGTAATATAGATAATGCAGATTTTCTTAGTTCTTCACCAAGCATCACCAGAATACTTTTTAAATTTAACTATTTGGCATTCATTCACATGACATCGCCTTGGTGATTACACCAAAGATTTTCAATGAAATTGAGATTTGGTCTTGTATTTTATAACTTCCATATATGTTAAATTATAATTGTTGATGTCTGATGACCATCAATGAAGAAATTCCTGATTGTACATTGACCCCAGAATTACCCCAAAAAAATCGATAGGTATTCTTTTGCTATTATAAAATGCTTAATGCGTTGTATTTCAACAATTCAGATAATTTTGGAATTTCTTGAACTCTTATGCCAATTAATTATATGACACTGGTGGTATCCAACAGCTAGACAGCTAAAAGGGTGTCCAGCAGCCTGAAAAGTTGGTAGATGTGCTTGTATTTTTATCAGCTTGGAGAAGTTGGGAATAATTCTTGAAATTTCTGTTAAACACTATGATTGAATATCCTGCTCGATATGGAAAATTTCCGTTAATAGGAAAAATTCTGTATAAAAGTATGTAGTCTTTGGAAAAATATTGTTGTAAGCGGTTGTGGGATGAAATATTAGAGAGTTTGAGCCAGCCAACGTCGGAAAGGGAGGAGGAGCCACGGACTTAACTACCCAATGAACTAACTGAACGTCATGCGCACTCTGACGTTCAGTTAGTTCATTGGGTATTAAAGTCCGTGGTTCCTCCCTTTCCGCCTTTAAGGTTAATGTTAAGGCGTTGGCCGGCTCAATCTCTCTATTGTTTTTATAACGTTTTTAAAGCTTAATTTTTAAATATTTTAAATTGCTCATATTTGGTCTCAATCACTAATTTTACATTTAAGTTCTCTTCAGTTAATCGTACAATTGTGATTACTGCTGTAAACTATTCAAAATTAACGTTTCTACGTTAAATGATCTGACTGTACTTCTGATGCCCCAAAAGATACAGTGCTAAATAAATCTTTGTGTATAGATCTGTGAAGAGAAAGGCTTGCGTGTATCGACAAATGAATTAATGCTGTAATCGAATAAGCGCAAAAATCAATGATCAGTGATCCATACGCCTACAACAGTCGTCAAATGTGCGGAACCATCCTTTATAGCAAAGGGTGTAATTTATTGTATAGTTTTCCTTCTGCCAAGTAGGCCGTGCCATAAACAACAATACCTTTCTTAACACGATGTTCATGGAAGGCTTGATATAGGATTAAAATTTCGAATTTTTCAAGTGCAAACTTCACGAAAAGTTAATAATTTAGAAAGTGAAATTAACTTGAAAAGACATCCTGTAAAGGTGCGTTACTAGCTCATCGATTTCTGTACGGTTCAGGCTTAATTTCTGTCAAATGTTGTAAACTTTTCGTTTCGTTGTTATTCTGCTTAGCAGCTGTATGCAGTAGGTGCATACAAAATGTAGTTAGGGCATAAAAAACAGGATGGCAGATGCGAAATTATTTCTCCTCGGTTGAATCTCCTTGTGATTGGCATTTTGTGCATTATGCGATGGTGCACCAGCTTACATCAGTGCGAAGCGGATTGCGGTCACATCCTCAGTTATCCGCATTAATACGTTAAAAGATGTTGAACAGAATTTGAATTTTAACGCAAAAATCGTTTTTTTGTGTGCCTTATTTTGAATCCCTTCTTGCGTTGAACGCTTCAAGAAACTCACCACAAAGATGTAATGCAAGGTGTATTATTGCACGCTGCCTATCTGCATTGCATCCCAAGTAATACGATGGAGAAAAAAATTGAGGGAAGATGTTTTTCTGTAAGTTGCAGGTTGAGTTATTTCCATAAAGTTCATTCAAAATAAGAAATCGATGCTGTGCCCTGTAACCACCACAACCACGTCCAGAGAAATTGATAATGGACGAGAAGGGTATATATATATATATATATATATTGCTGTATATTTCTTGGACAGCAATTCTTGGAAAATGGTGCATCTTATTTTGATGCTTACACGTTTTTTCTCGTCTTACCCATGTAATAGAATTCAGAAAATCATCGCTTGAATACCGAATCTATAGATATAGGCATACACTATAACCTGCAATTCTGAACGTTTTGCAAGATAGAATTTTACCGGCCAATTTTCTGAAACCGAAAAAAAAAAATATTGAGTACATCACTGGCAATGTCAATGATGCAGCATTTACCCTTCAGCATTTTATATCAACTGCCAATAATCCATTACCATAATAGAGGTATTCAATCGGAAAGCTTGGCTCTTAAGCAGTTGGATTTGTGGTCATGTGTGCGGAACCTGAGAAGGTGATTGGTCGCAAGGGACGACAAGACTTTGGTGTAGCTTCAGAAGAGCTGCAAGTAGTTCTGGCAGATGGGAAAAGTATTTTTGAAAAAGTAAAGCATGTATTGGTCCGAAAAAGTTTCTGCATTGCCATTATCAAACTAACTGTAATGGATCTGCTACCTAGCATTTGTCAAAAACTTTTAAAAGTTTGCTTAGATGCCTACTGACTGTTAGTACCCTTAATCTAATAGTCAAACTTGGGATATTTATAATGTAATGACAAAATGGGTTCATGGATTGGTATCATATTTCATTGATAAACAATTTTTAAAAATTAAAAGAGCATTACAATTGACTTAATGATAATTATCTCATTTATGTTTAGGCGGCCATTACTACTAGAAAATATTGAATAGATTTTTCTACTGCTGAAAGGCAAATGGCATTTGAAGTGGTATCAGCTACCGTGTATATCGATCTATTCTAAACTTGCCTCATAATTTATTCGTTTAAATCAACGCCTTAGTTTCAAATACAAAAGTAAAAACTTGTGGTTTTATTTAGCTTTAATTAAGAGAAATTAATTTAATTTGCTTATTTTGGGCCATAGCTAGTATGCAGGTTTTGAACTCAAAAATTGACGTCTCTTATTACCAAACCTTTATACCAACTATAAATATTAACCATTCGAGAGTTTCCTACCGATAATTACTAATATGAATTTGTATGAACAAGCTAGTATATTACAAGCAGAGCAATACAAATCGTGCAGCAGCGATATGAATCCATCTTGACATATCAGGTTTCATGTCAATTATGTCTGTCTTTATATAGTGATGGAAGTTATCGGAATTGGGATTTCAATGCTTTTCCATACTTGTTTGAACCCGGAGTGTTTCTGAAATTCTTTCAATATTTATGTACCGGTTGTACCATCGTCGAAACATAAATTCAATTAACAACAATAAACAATCTATGATTAAAATGGCATCACCCTGCCCTTTGCACTGGAGGTCGGTCTTTGACTCAAGTTTTACAATAACATCTCGTTCACATGGGGCCGTATCGGCTAATTTGCCGCACGAGGTTTTTTACCGAATTCTTCAGCGGCGCAGTTTTTCAATCTGCACGTTCACACGATACGTCTCATTCCGCGTACGGTTTAATTCCCGATTCGTTTATTTTTGCAATTCGGTCTTGTCGCTAAAAACCAAACGACATGTACGGTTTTTATGTTAAAAAAATGAGGCACGTGATGAAATTCGAAATTTATATGGAAAATTGGAACACAAAACATTCGAAAAAATTGAGGCGCGTGATAAAATTCGAAATCTATATAGAAAATTGGAACACAAAACATCCGAAACTGAATAGTGTGTGAACACTGCACCCGGTTTAGCACCTATTCAGCGTAATTTCCGATCAGTCGTGTGAACCGTATCGTGTGAACGAGGCGTACCGACGCTACATAGATGGGGTTCCATCAAGTCTGCTATCAGGACATCATCTTGTTTCTGACTTTGAGGAAATAAAACTACAAGGTCGATGTTGTGGGTTTTGGAAATTGGAGGGATATCCAAAGATGGAGCGGGCCGTCTTTAATGATGACGTCAAGACACACGAGTCCATGGTAGTGCGTTGAAATGGCAGCACCCTTCCCTTCTCACTTCATATCCGTTGTTGTTGGCAAACGCAGCGCACGGTCGATAAAGACGTAGTCGCAGTTGCCGGTGATCGCTCCATGCCGCATTTGGCGGCAGTTAAGCAGCAGAGCAGTTTCTACTTTTCCTCTCTCTTGCTACAGCCACCGGGAGTTGAGTTCTCAAACACGTGTTCATCAACATCTTTTGCTCATCTTAGTTTTTTCTACTTCTTTGGCTATGTCGTCCTTGTTGTAATTGCTGTGCATGACAACTCTTACATCCAAATCGCCAACCTTGTACTTTAGGAGGGTTTCGTAAAATAACAAGATTTTAAGCGGTTTGTGCTCCTCGCATATCGCTGTAGTTTCTGTGTATGTGTTAGCTAAAAAAAAAAGCACCAACAATCATGAACATGCCAAATGCATTCAAGAACCAGAAGTCTGGTGTTGTTTTTCTAAGACTTGGCCGCAGTGTTCCTTTAAACAGTGGAAATAGACGTGGTTTATGAACTCTGAAGACTACGGTTAATTGTGATCGTGAGGATTTACTCTGCCATCGCAAGCATCGGTAATAGTGAAAGGATAATCCGATGTGTTACATCAGCTTTTTGGAAGATTTGATCGTGTACTGTCGCGATTGTGCGTGGCCTCACTAATACCTCTAGTATCCAGCCACTATTAGGAAGGATCAGATAAGACTGGTCAATAGGGGTATTGTGCTGCTTAGATCATTTATTACTATTATGGATTAATGGACTTCCTTAAGATGGATGGATAAGTGTGAAATAACGAAAACTGCAGGGTCAACAAAGAATGGACTACACTAGCTAAGAAAAACGCGGCGATATTAAACTAGCGTTTCTTTCTCCACTTGTACAAATGTTTTTTCTTCTTGACCATCTAAGGATTAAGTGAGTATTGACTTGGTCGGCGGACCTTTATATATTTATTCAGTACTTCAGATTCTGCTTCGTAACAAGATTGGAAGTTGTGTGATTAACACTCGATTTTTCTGCGTACAGAAAGTATTCGGGGGTTTCATATTTGGTAAGTCGCTGCTTGATTTTTCTGGATTTTTTGTTGTTTTTCTTCTGCGGTTCTGGTTTCGGTCATTTGGACACCGAACGGATGTTCACATGGATGATGAGTGTAGGGATTAGACAATAACAATATCCGAAAGATGAACCATTTCTTTAGCCTCGACTTATGTCTGTAGGAATTCCTTTAACATCTATAAGGAAATCTCACGTAAACTCGGTTAAAAAACAATGTTTTCATTAAAACCACTTAGACCAGTAAACAACATACCTTGTGACTTGTATACTGCGAGTACTAGATAGCTCAATAGATGTTAATGATAGTGCAGTAAGTCTTCTAGATATCATGTAAAATATTTTTTACTGTCTTCACACTGTTTGTTAATCATGATGACAATATTTCTGACTCCTTCACTATATACATTTGATGTAGCATCACAAACCATTAACAAAATAGTATGCTTGCGGATTTTTAACATCGTAAACAATTGTCCGAGTATCCCCATCATAACAAATGTGTGCCAGACATGTGCGAAACATTCATTTCACGACTAGGGAGTAAGTAACTAATTGCTAACATAAAATTAAGATATCATGGTATGGTCTTCAACCAATCATTACCAACTCCAAGTAAACATTCGAACTTCACTTCTTCAACTTCTTAACAATGTTTGCATCTGATAGTTTTCATTCTTGAAGTGGTTGTATTTCATGATATGAAAGCTTCCCTTCCAAATTTCCTGTAAAACTTGCTTTTTGCAAAATGTTTTGAGGATTTTTTACAAAGATAAATGTAAACAGGTGTCCACCTGAGCAGCAGTATAGCATTTCAAATTCACTCTGTAATGATATGCGAATTGCATATTAACAGATTCTTAACTTTATAACGAAAGCAAATGTGGCATTCAGCTAAAATATTACTGAGAAGAACATCACAATTTGCTTCATTCCAACCTCTGAAGAGCGCTCGTAAACTTGTGTATTTGAAATAGACGACTAAAATACTAACCAATTGCAAAACTTCTCTACAATTACCTGTCGTGCCCTTCATATTTTTGTTTTAGCAGTGTCCAAAGAAAATCTTGGGACACGAAATTGTTTCTCAGAAAATATTACTTCGCCAAAGTTTGTCAATGTTTCATTCGAAATTGACGTAGGTTGTAACGAGATATGATATTCAATTTAGCTTATTTTGCCGTCGAAATGAACGTAAATATTTATTCAGTGGCCTGTTTTTTCCTTAGATTATTTCGTTTTCTATCAGATGATTTATAGTGTATTTATTTTACATTATACGGTGTAATGAGATTTTTTTTTTCTTTTTCTCTTTTCCAACGAAACAGTTTTGAAAATGCCTCAGTGAGTTATATGATCTTTCTAGCATAGGCTTATAAGTTATTTATGTGTCCCGAATGTACGTGAACCTTTAGAGTGCGTAGAACTAATCGAAACGTACTTTTGAGGACCTGTGTACATCTTGTTCGTTTTCAGTAATCAGTTTGTTTAGTTCATATTCCATTAATTTATCCAATTTCCTTGCCAGCGGGCCAGCAGAGTCACATATACGAGGTTGCTTCTAGAATAAGTAAAGCAATATTTGCTTTTGCATTTTAAATCCAACATAAACAGGTATATTCAAATAGGATGCAGGTCACAGCTTACAGTGATGCTGCTGAATCTTCGACTGCTTTTAACTTAATTCCCATAATTTTAAAAATCTGTTTAATTATCTGATGCAGTTAATATCTTGCTACCGTAAATTGGCTATCTCTTATTTTAAACTTTAGAAAAACAAATTTAAGAAAGCTTTATGCGCATGTCATATGCTTTGGCAAGCTTGAAAGAATCGTAAACTATATACTATATGACAGTAATAAATAATGGATATTTTTATTCTGCTTTGTTTTCATTTCGAAATATATTCGTACTTGTTTACTTATATGAAAATTACATTTTGTATATTGCCATTTGCATTTTCGAATTTTCTATTTAGTTGTGCATCTTGCTTTTTTAGTAAATCTCAACTTTTTTATGTGCATTTTGTTTTAATCTCAAAAGTTTTCTTGATGTATGAGTTTAAAAAAAAAACTAGTGTCACGCTTGGTTATTCAGCTTATTGCGAATGATTGTATTTCTTATATATTGATCTTTTTCTTTGTGCAGTACTGTTTGCATAACAACTTAGCTTTATTTAGTACCTGATATTTTACTTGAAATTGGCTAACAAACCAAACGACAATGTCCCTTGAGAAAATTGCATGATGTCCTCCCTGGTGCCTAACTATTTAATATTAAATTACTCTCGGTTAAGTGAAATAAATGTTTAAGTATTTCTGCATTTTTCCGGTGATGGCAAGAGAAACAATTGCCACTTGCACTATGCTTACCAATTGCCACTTCCACTATGTTTACTGGGTGTTAAATATTTTAATTCAACCCACTAACGGTTCACCCTGTATATTTCATATAAAATTTGCATTGGAAAGAATTGAAAAAGTTGCATTTATTGACAAACGACGTGCAGGATTTGGATAGCATATAGGAAGATTAAATGAGGTTTTTGAAGGTTTCCTTCGCTCCCCTAGCCAAATGCGTTGAAATTATAATACATTTTTCAGGTTAGATGGGAAGACCATTGATTTCCTTTGAGGAAATGCTTTGTCCATATGTATGCCTAGCAAGAGTTCACGTTATGAAAAGAAAAAACGTACGAAAGGGGAACAGTGCCTTTTTTTCTTTCCTATACTTCATTTTTTTTTAATATTCAATACTTTCTGCCTCTGGGTTCACATAAAAAGACACGGTTTTCAAATTCAAATTTTAAGTTAACAAAAATAAAAACTACTGAATTTGTGGTGAAAAATCTTTGCCCTCCTAATTACCTTTTACATACATTTTTCAAACGTAATGTGGGGAATTTAGACGTAATACGAGTTAATTAAGGCAATGATGAAGTTAATGGGTTTTCTGCTTAATTACGCTGAATTTTCTTGCCGATGTTTCTTTTTTTTCTCATCGATTTTCATATGGAATTCCTGAAATCGTGAACCATGTTTCTGATTTTATCACCATGGGTATTCAGACTGTGATATGTGGTTAAGCAGTTAGTCAATTTCGTATTCTCCCAGTGGATTTTTGTTGCTAATGGTGTTGAGATAATCGATCTATAATTAATAGCAGATTGACACGATTTTGACAGTTATTTTCCTTTTTTTGTACTACATTATCTATCAGGATATTGTCGTCTGTAAAGTTCAGCATTGGTCAAAATAATATGATAGTTATATCTTAAATGGATATAAGCTATATGAAAGTTCTTTTGCTGCCCACGTTTTTGGTTCAAATACTTTTAAGAGATTTTCCTTTCAAAATTGCATAAGTTTTTTTCCGGATTCAATCACTGTACCGTCTTTTTTGTACACACACTGTTATTTGTCAAGGGAGAAACCCGTTGAAGGGTAAAATGGGCGTCGTTCCGACAACTAAAAATCGAAATTTTATACAAAATCTCATTTGATGAGCATCCTCATGGATTTGCTAAGTCTATCGCTACGTATTTGCATTGAGGTTTCGTGCCGAGGAATTTAAAGCATCCCTTGGAATGCCAGTTTCGCCAAATCTGCATAAGCGCAGACAGCGTTTTGCACACTAGATGCAACTAAAAAGCACGTATATGGGAAATGCTGAAATGCTACTCTTAAGCTAAAAGTAAATAAGATTCTTTTATGGCGAGTTCAGCGTGCCGGATTATAATACAGGAAGGCCTATACTACCAAACGAAATAAGAAAATGCCATGGGGAAAAAAGTGCATAGAAGACGTTGCCAAACTCCTCTTTAGCACCTAACCGACTATGGCAGTTATTTTAACCACTAAGTTTCGACCATAAAATGGCAAATGTGTATTTAAACACGATGGCTGGCAAAGAAACGCTTTGTGTCAAGTGAAATTCATTGTAGCACGCATGAGCACCCAACAAATTTCACTTTAATATTAACATATCCGTATATTTTTCCTTTATCGTTGTCACGATACAGTCGAAATGTTGATTAAACATTTCTCCAGGATGTAATTTCAGAACCTGCAGGGTTGTTGCAATTTTCTATCTTGTACTCTATGATTCGTACGTCCTTTTTATTAATTGACAAAATACAAACAATCCTCAATCTAACCCTTTATCTAAAGCATCCATATAATGCAATGTCCAAGATGAAATAAAAAGGTCAAGAATGACTTTAATGGAATACGACGTGCTGTATTAATTCCTAGCTGTGATTTGCCCAGGATCAGAGGCTTGGCTGTATATATAAAATGTGATAATTTCCTTGAATAATGGGTTAGGTCTGCCCTCCTCCTGCTTTTCAGATATTCCGATCAATTTTTCCTCTTATGTCACCAAAGTTTCTGCGTGTGAATGATTGAAGTTTACCCTCATGGCAGTGCTGTATTGCCATCTGGTTTGCTAGTTAATGCCAGTCATCCATTTTACTGTTTTCTACGCGTGCATAAATAAGTGATCTGATGGTTTAATCTAAGAATAATTATTCAAAATTGCCTGAAAATTAATATAGTGTGAAACATGGCTTTGTGCCTGATGCTAATTAATTTTGGATGTACATTAGATTGGGTTGCTCAGCATCGGTAGCAGCTTAACGTTTTTTAAATTTTCTGCAAAGAAAGGCCATTGCACGCTTGCAAATCAATGTACTTTTGAGAGGGTTGTATTGATTCGAAATATAGAGAGTAATTAGCATACAGGGTGATGGCGAAATAGTAGTTCCCACTAGAGGAGATAGACCAATGAAGTAAAATTTCTTAGAATATCAATATCAAAGAATTTGTTTTAAAAATGTCAACCAATAGGAGCATCTGTATAGCATTATATAGAAATTTGTCATATAATAGACAAATATTATTTTAATGTAATATACAGTCGATTCCGCTTAATCTGGACACATCCGGCGGAGGCGTTTTGCCCCGATTAGGCGGCTGCCCAGAAT